>SJXQ01000548.1:0-49179 GCA_006408695.1 Aepyceros melampus | reverse complement strand
AGAGATCTCTAGTCTTTCCCCTTCTGTTCTTTTCCTCTATTTCTTTGCATTGATCGCTGAGGAAGGCTTTCTTATCTCTTCTTGCTATTCTTTGGAACTCTGCATTCAGAGGCTTATATCTTTCTTTTTCTCCTTTGCTTTTCGCCTCTCTTCTTTTCACAGCTATTTGTAAGGCCTCCTCAGACAGTCATTTTGCTTTTTTGCATTTCTTTTCCATGGGGATGATCTTGATCCCTGTCTCCTGTACAATGTCACGAACCTCATTCCATAGTTCATCAGGCACTCTATCTATCAGATCTAGACCCTTAAATCTATTGCTCACTTCCACTGTATAATCATTAGGGATTTGATTTAGGTCATACCTGAATGGTCTAGTGGTGTTGCCCACTTTCTTCAACTTAAGTCTGAATTTGGCAATCAGGAGTTCATGATCTGAGCCACAGTCAGCTCCCAGTCTTGTCTTTGTTGACTGTATAGAGCTTCTCCATCTTTGGCTGCAAAGAATATAATCAATCTGATTTCGGTGTTGACCATGTGGTGATGTCCATGTGTATAATTCAATAAACAAAAAATATTGGAGAAAAAAAAGCTCTTTCATGAAAAATAATTTGGGGCCTTTATTCTCTAGTCACACACTTCTCCGATGGATCAGGTATGATTCTGAGGACCGTGACCTTTGGTCTAGAGCTGGCCTGCCCAATGTGACAGTCACCAGTCACATATGCTATGGAGATGCACCCCGAGCGTAAAGTGCACTGATGTTAAAGACGGTTCAGCCACAGTCAGACAGGCCCATTAGTTTAAGCCATTTTTTGCACATTGGAATATTTTTGGATTTACTAAAGTTAAATTAATAAAATTTCACCTGTGTCTTTATTTTCCTCAATGTGACTACCAGAAAACCTAAAAATCATATATTTGATAGGCATCCCATTTCCATCAGACAGCATGGATCTAGGGCATTGTAAAGGAAGGCCTTCTTTTCAAAAGGGTTTGTTCTTGCTTACTTCACCTTGACCATTTCTCACCTGAGTCAACAAGGTATTCAAAGAAGTTGTGGTAAATATGTATAATGGAATAATACTCAGGCATTAAAAGGAATAACATTGGGTCATTTGGAGTGATGTGGATGAACCTAGAGCTGTCTTACAGAGTGAAGAAAGAAAAAAAAAGCAAATATCATATACTAACACACACACACCTATATATATGTATATATGGAATCTGGAAAAATGGTACTGGTGAACTGATTTACAGGACATGAAGAGACACAGCTGTAGAGAATGCACTCATGGACACAGCAGGGGAAGGACGGGGATAAGCTGAGGGCAGCCCTGACGTAGATGCACGATCATGTGTACAACAGACAGCCCGCAGGACGCTGCTGTGCAACAGGGAGCTCAAGCTCTGTGATGGCCTACAGGGGGGATGCGGAGCGGTGGGAGGTGCACGAGGAAGAGGATAAATCAGTTAGGGATGGTTTCCTTTGTTATACAGCAGAAACCAGGCGTCCAGGGCGGCTCCGCAGTAAAGAACCTGCCTGCAATGCACAAGACGCAGGAGAGGCCGCAGGTTCGATCCCTGAGCTGGGAAGACCCCCTGAAAGAGGGCACAGCAACCCACTCCAGTATTCTTGCGTGCAGAATCCGTGGTCAGAGGAGCCTGGCGGGCTACAGTCCATAGGGTTGCACAGAGTGGGAAACGACTGAAGCCACTGAGATGCACGCACGGCAGAAACCAGCACATTTTAAAGGAATTATCCTCCAATTAAAAAAATATACATATATAGAAAAAAATGTTTCTTACAGAAGGTTTTTTTCCCTCCTGCACTAAGCACACAGTTTTAAATGGTCACTTGCATCTTTCAATTCCAATTTTTAAAGCCAAACAGTGTGGATCTCTACGTGCTACATGTGGCATACAGGTCTCTCATGCAAAGATAAGGCACCATCAGCACTTTCACAGACAGAAAAAGTCTAAACTGCCACAGAGGCAGAGCCCGGTGAGGCATGTTTGTACGTGGTGGTTAGGCCTGGCAGCAGCGTCTCTGTTGGTACAGAGATGACCACATCGTCCTGACCACATCCAATGCCTTTACACACGTAATGTGTAAGATGCCATACGGCCAAACTGAGAGGCTTGCTTGCCTCTCCTTGTAACAACGGAGGCCCATCTGAGAAGGCGCAACACCTGTCCTGCCCTTCCTACACTAATCCTGGGGCATCACCTCCCACCTTGAAAAGCTTTGAAGCTTCAGTGAGTGGCGATATGCCACGAATCCAAGAGCACCCCACCGCCCCATCACTGAGATGTCACCGGAAAGCCCTGGAAAGTGTGATTGCTCAGGAGACATGTACAGGTTCAGATCCCTGTGCTATTAAGGGATGCTAGTACATGGACCTTAACTAGCTTAGCACAGGGATGCTAACTATTTAGTAGCTTAATAAGCATAGCTTACGGCCCATTCCCCGCCGCTGACCCTGAGTGATAACATGCCGGGGCCTGAAGAGGCAGCGGGGACAGGACCCAAAGGATGGCACCTCTGGCCCCTCTCACACTGAGTGCCTGCTCCCTTGCATCACACAGGCCCATGTATGGCTGGCACTGCCCTGGCCATTCCCGTCTTCTCCCTGTGACTGACTTGTACATATTCCCACTGCACAGAAACAGACAAGCTGGCTTGACAAAGAGCTTTACAGAGCTGGTTCAATTTCCAAAATTAACTATTCTACTGCTAAGACATAGTAAGTAAACCCAGAATGGCAGTAGGCAGTGATAATGTGCTATGTTAGACTGGACATTCAGTGTTCTCATGTTAACTTCCGGGCTTATTTATATATATTTGCAACTACTGACCCAATCATTCAAATTAATCTTGATACTTCTCCAAAAGAGTTGAAAATATGGGATCATAAAGACCAACATCTATGAGGGGCTCATGAACAAACCCAGATGGTGAATCATGTTAATTTAAAACATGCTTATATTTTGATAGGAGGAATTCCTAGCATATTGTTGTCCACTAATTGTGACAGAAAATGGTAGAAAGTTACTTTCTATAAATACTATTTCCTAATATGGTATTTCATTTAATTTCAACCTTGCTGTTCTAGAAAGCAATTAAAGCATAAATTTATTCTGACAGTGTATTTTTCAGGCTTCCCATGAGTTAAAGAGACATGCATTACTGAATTTCTGTACTCACTATTATAGGTGATCTCTGATTTTAAAAAAAAGACTTTATACATTTGCTACATCCCTATAGAGTTGTTTATAAATCGAAGTAAATACCAGAGGAAAAACTTTCTGTTAAGCAAAGAACAGCTACATTAAATGTGAACTGTCATTTCAGATACTCGTGGGTCATCATTTCTTGAAGTAAGAAAAGACCTTCCTATATGGGATCATTTTCCTATCTTCCAATCTCCTCCTGGAATTGAGAAATTTCGTGAACTACTCTTTGAAAATCTATTTTTCTTGAGGGCAGGAGGTAGAAAAACATCACACAAATTATGATCAGATTCAAGTTCTTTCTAAAAACCGAATCTAGGAGGTAGTTGCAGAAAATACTCATGAAATATTAACTTTAGAAGTCAGATGCAACTTAATCACATAGAAAGATTTTCTCTTCTTGCAAGAAGTGGTGGCATCTTCCATTTAAATACTGCTGATGACAGCACTCCTTGCCCTGTGCCCCGGTTCTATTTTTATCTGTTTCTATAACCGTTATAAGATTCTCCCTGTTAAGCTGAACTGTGTCTTCCTATAACTCTGTTTCTAGCTTCCCTACAGGCCCCCCATAGTAAACCTCATTCATCTTATTGCCTGATAGACATAATGTTTAAAGACAGCAAATATTAAGCATCACTTGTTGAGATTTTCCTGTGTACGGAGCACCATACTAAGTATGTTACATGTGTTATTCATGTATTCTTCATATCAATATGAAGCCATAGGTGCATCAATCCTCCTCTTAGAGGGGAACAAATGAAGGGAGGGAGAGCATCCCTGTCCTGCTGGAGAAACCTAGACGGAAGGGTGGGACTTGACCCCTGGGCCTGATGCCGGTGCCTGTGACTGGGGCCCTGCTACAGCACTGTGTGTCCTCCCTGCCAGAGGCCCGCCCGCTCCGAAATTTCTAGCAGCTTTCTTTCTTCCATTATGATATGGAAGCACAACACAAGCCAGGGAAAGGGCAGGTAAGTAAACTTGTTTGCTGATTAGTGCATGCGTAAACGCTTCCAAACATGGTGCTAAGGCTCCATGTCCATGCTTTCCAGCATTCCAAAACACTGTCTAGGTCTGCAGACCTGAAATTCTTTAAAGCAGCCATACCCTCTATATTTCATCCATCCAAACACTGAAGTCTTCTTATATCAGCAGGCTCTAAGCACTGTAGGGGATTATCACAGGAGGCTTTGGCAGTGGAATGAGAGATATGAACTCTCTTCCCAGGAAAGTGAGTGAAAGTGAAGTCTCTCAGTCTCTCCAACTCTTCGCAACCCCAAGGAGTGTAGCCTACTAGGCTCCTCCATCCACAGGATTTTCCAGGCAAGAATGCTGGAGTGGGTTGCCATTTCCTTCTCCGGGGGATCGATCTTTCCAACCCAAGGATCAAACCCAGGTCTCCCACATTGTAGGCAGACGCTTTACCATCTGAGCTACCAGGGAAGTCACCACCATAGTTTGGTGGAAAATACACTTCAAAGATACACATTCTGACCTTCAATTGGTACATGCCTCGATCCTCTACTGCCATTCATGGAGGAAACACAGTATTCAGGTTACCCAATTTTTTGCCGTGCTAAGTTGATGCTACTTTACAGAAAATAACCAAAGGTAAAAAAGGAATAACTCTTTGTTTGGCATCAGGTAACACTAATGCTTAATCTCAATCCATATAACTCTTCTTCCCAGCCTCTTTCTCCAAATGTGCATCAGAAATTGGTTGTTTTTAGAGTTGTCTTTCAGACACACCAGCTCATTCACAAATTAGCATTCCCAAAGTAATTCTCAGATGTTTCTACTACTCTTTTTTACGTTGTCTCTGTAAGAAGTCCTTGTCTATATTTTGTACAAGTCCTTTTCTTTTACATTCAAGCCAAACAATCCCACCCATGTCACTGAGAGGTCTGCTCATTTATTTCTTAAGAATTCTAATTCTCTTACACAGTATATTGCAGCTGTGAACAAAGCCAAATAAATTTCCTCTGAGAGAAAATATGGCTTTTCCTAGAGATACTTTTAATTATTAAGCAGTCCAACTTAATTCATCATTAGCACCCATAATGAAAGGCAATAAGGCAATTTAGAAGGCATAGAGCAGAGGTGCTATAAAATGAAATAGAAAGTCACAACATTTATCACAGCTTGCCAGAAAGAAATTTATTCTGCTGGAAGCAATAGTTTTAGATGTAAAACTTGAGCTATTAAAGAACTTATGTCCACCCTGTGGTAGATAGAAACTGGCCAGCTCTTCACAGAATGTAGTTCCTTTTCCTTTTGGACACAATAAGGCTATATTCCTCATGCTTAAAAGTAGCCAGATGAGTGAGTTCTGGTCCGTGGAAAGGAGGAGCCATTTAGGGCTCTGCACATAAAATCCTCCTGGTGAAACTCTCCAGTGCTTCTGCTTCAGGTTGGCTGACATGGAGATGACCCCCAGGGCAGTGTGAGACCCATTCATCGAAATTTTAAGGTTTCAAAATGGAAAGAAATGAAAGCTTTAAATTCAAGCTTGGAGAAGTTGCCAGAACAGGAGCCCTCAAGGCTGACTGTTGAGTGACAAAAAAAGCTTGCTTATATGAGATCTGAGGGGTCCGAGTTGTAGCTGTTATAGCGGCTGGCATCATTTGAACGAACATAGCTCCCCTTTGTGGAGAAGGAAGTGGCAACCCATCCAGTGTTCTTGCCTGGGGAATCCTGTGGACAGGGGCGCCCGGTGGCTGTCGTCTATAGGGTCTCGCAGAGTCGGACACGACTGAAGCGACTTAGCAGCAGCAGCTCCTCTTTATAAGTACATATATCATGGACCCTGGGAAATCACAAAGCTTATTTATATTTTATATTTACATATCATTTGGTTATTCTTGTGCTTATCTTTCAATGAGATGTTGCTAAGGAGTTTCATTATTACAGGGTTTGGAGTAAAATGATAAGACATTCATGTTAGAAGGACTAGACCTAAGAGGGAAACTATAAAACTTACTTGAAAGGCTTTGAAGGTAACGTAGGAAGACCAACAATTTAACATTTTTGCCAGCACTTTAGGCTTAGGTAGAACAATATTTAAGATAAGACATTCAATATTTAGTTTTTTAAAAAATGAAAATAGCATAAAAAAGTAGAACAGGAAGTGTTATAGAGTTACAGCCTGCTCTGGTTCAAATCCTGGGTGGCCAAAAGTGAAGACAGGAAGACCCATATTTACATTTTTTTGTGAAAATTAAACATTCAAGAACCTAGGGCAAAGTAGTGTTCCCTTAATCCCTAGACTAGAATAATTAAAAGTGATACTCCTTTTTATTTTGAGACATATACAGTTCAGAGAAAGATATGCTGAATTTAGACACTTGGTAGAGAATATACACGCAGACACAAACACATATGCATATTCATTAGTTACTCAGCAAGTACAGGCATCTACGCAAACATGCAATACATACATTACTAAAGTCCTTATGCTCTGCAAAATTACACATTAAAATTGGAGGCAACAGAACAAAAATAGGTCAGGGCAGACCATTCTAAATGTATGCACCTTGTGATCAGAGTAGAAACAAAAATATCAAGCCTAACAAATACTCTGGCAACATTAAAACACATGATGAATACTTAGTATATAAAACTATAGCCTACAGAAAGACTTTAATTTACAAACAAAAGGTAGGAATAACTTGATGGAAGTAATTTGAAGAGGAGGTTAAAACTTAGTTGTGTTACTGAATTTTGGAGCAACATGGATGGACCTAGAGATTATCACACTAAGCTAAGTAAGTCAGACAAAGACAAGCATCATGTGACACCTCTTATACATGGAATCTAAAATAGGACACAAATGCACCTATCAGTGAAACAGAAACAGACTCACAAACACAGAAACCAAGGGTTTTGCAAGGCAGGGAGGAGGGAAGGAAGAGGAGCTTGGTATTAGCAGAAGCAAACTATTATACATATGGTGGATAAACAACAAGGTCCTATGCATAACCATAGGGAACAATAGTAACTATCTTGTATGAAAAAGAATACACTCATATATGTATATATATGTATAATGAGTCACTTTGCTGTACAGAAGAAATTAACACACCATGTAAATCAAATATACTTCAACAAATGTTTAAAAATTGGGTCTTAGGGAGAAGGTAAAAATGCAAAAAGATGAAGACTAGCATAATAAATGCTTCCCAGACAGAACACATAGACACATATAGTCAAGAGGACAAATGGAGAAACGGGCCCATACACATAATCCCAAGTCCACATAGCTTACTGCATTCAGCTGTGTCAGCTTCAAGTACACAACCAAATGGTCACCACATAAATACCTATTCATGTGCGCGTGCACACACACACATACACACACACACACACACATTCTCTTTCAGATTATTTTCTGTTACAGGTTATTGCAAGACACTGAGCAGAGAGCCCTGTGCTATGCAGGTTCTTGCTGCTGTTTACCTATTTTATATATAGTGATGTGTATTTGGGGTCCTGACTCTTTGAGACCCCATAGATGTAGCCCTCCAGGCTCCTCTATCCATGAAATTCTCCAGGCAAGAATACTGGAGTGGTTTGCCATTCCCTTCTCCAGGGGATGTTCCTGACCCAGGAAGTGAACCCAAATCTCCTGCACTACAGACACATTCTTAAACATCTGAGCCACGAGGGAAGCCCAATATATAGTGATGTGTATACATTAATGACAGATTCCTAACTTACCACTCCCCCCACCCATGACTGCAGGTTTTGACATCATTTGACTTAACAGTCATGTATGTGCTAATATGTATTACAGAAACATGCAGTGTAACAGAATAGAGCAGGGGCTCGACTGATTCATGTCAATGTATAGCAAAACGAATACAGTTTGTAAAGCAAAACAAACTAAAAAATAAAAATTAATTAAAAAATATTTGTTGAATGAATAAATGGGTAAATAAGTGTCAAATAGTTCTATGGGGGGAAAGACAGGCAAACAATAGAGAATGGAGTGTAAAATTTGTAGCATACTTTCTTAGGTCCAAGTCTACAACTTTTTGGCATTTGAGATCTTGGAGACTTTTTTTTTTCCCCTTTAATACTCCATCATTATCATAACTTGTTTCCCAGGGTTATCATGAAGACTAGGAAGGATATTTTTTTAAAAATGCTTCAAAATTTTAAATGGGCTATAACAAGTGACTGTAATAAATATTGTCAAAAGTGACTGTAATAAATATTGTCAGCAGCATGCTTTCTGTTGAAGTACTCAGCATATAAGCACTTCCTGGATAAAGTAGGATTCAGCTGGCTTGTGATGGAGAATTGCATGTGGACAGTCGAGGAATGTTGAGAGCAGAGTGTGGATCAAGGTACAACAGGCGGAAAAAAGAGATTTACGTTTTACTCAAACATTAGTGAGTCAACTAGATGGCTTAATATTGATAGTTCATAGGACTAGAAAGGTAAGATACTGCTAGTCTAGGAAAAGCCAGAACACGCCGATGCATTCTCCTTTTTCATTTTTTTCTCTGAATCTCCTCCACATTGTGAGCTAACTTTCATGCTTGCCAAAAATCACATAAGTGATTATTTCTCAAGAACTATGGGATTTTAGAGCTAGAAAAGACTATGTTTATCTAGTCAAGTTATCCTCCTCCCACTAAGGTCCTTGATTTGACCTTATTTCTGTTCTTCAAGGAAGCATTTCGAAACCAAAGCAGCTAAATTGTGTTCATTATGTTGCACTAAGCTGCATCCACATATTGGTCTTATCAAAGAGAAGATCCAAATTGTTAAGGTTCTTTCTTAACATTGATTTTCCTTGACTGAAGCCATGCATGTATTGGCTTTCAAAGTGCAGAGCATATGGTGACTGCAATCTCTTCTAGTATAGATTCGCTGCTACATATTTTAAAGAAAAGAGGTGTTTTCAAAAAAAAAAAAGTAACACTAATATATATAGCTATGTATGTTACAAAGAGATGTTATCTTTAACTTTAGACAGCATTTTAAAGAAATAATTTAAGGGAGTAAATGCATTAAGTATCAATTACTCTGGTGATAAAAATCCAAGTATAATCTACCAAATACCTGAGCAAGAAGCAGTATCTTTCTCCAAGTTAACCATCATCCAAAGACTTGGAATATGCTGCTAAACTGCACAGGGCTTATACACAGTCCAAGTTCCACAAAAGAAATTCCATTCAAACCCCAAGTTTTCTAGGAGGTTGATGAAGATATGAGACCTCCTTCCCCAGCTCTAAGCCACAGTCAGGATTAGAACAGCACGGAAATAAGTTCCAAAGGGTGTTCCTTGGATCAGGTATCCTTAAGGCTTAGAAGCACAGAGGGATGATTTCCAAGGGGGTTCTGGGACTACTTGTCCCCAAGACAGTGATACAGAAAATATATATTTCATTGTTGAATAATTTTGGAAAACATGCTTTCTGAATTCCTCTATTGGCAATGTGCAAAGTTTATTTGCATATAAACGGCATGCAGATTACTGCTGAGAACAACTATGCTTAACTTTATTTCAAATAGTGTTTAACCCGATATTTACCCAAAGAAACCTTCTTTTCAAATACAGTTTCTCTATCCCAGCAAAGCTAAGTGTTAGTCACTCGGTCATGTCTGACTCTTTGTGATCCCATGGATTATAAGCCACCAGGCTTCTCTGTCCATGGAATTCTCCTGGCAAGAATACTGGAGTAGGTGGACATTTCCTTTTCCACGGGATCTTCTGACCCAGGGGTCGAACCTGGGTCTCCCAAACTGCAGGCAGATTCTTCACCATCTGAGTCACTAGGCAAATGTGCCACAAGGAAAAAATGTGTTCAAAGCCTCTGTTTTTTAAGGAAAGAAATAAACTTCTCTATGCATTACCTTGTATCCTTAGTGCTCCTCTAGTTATGCTCAAAATCAGGCTTCTGCTCAGCTTGTCTTGCCCAGTGTACTAAATCCAAGGCATGTTTTTGATCCAGTTTGACTTTTTAGCACTCTCAGCAACATGCGGCAGACATACCTATCGCTTCCTTTACAAAACGTTCATTATCTTGGCTTCTCCTCGTATCCCCCATGTCTTCCCCAGCAGTCTTCTTACGACCAAGTCTTTTTTCTAGTCTGGAACCACCGGAGTGGGACTTAGACCAGAAGCAGCATCCCCACACAGGGGGCTGTCAGAAATGCAGACGCTCAGCCCTCACGTCAGACCTACTGCGTCAGATGTCTTGAGTAGAGCCTGGAAACTTGGTGACAAGCCCTCTAGGCGATCCTGACACCAGTTTTGAGAGCTACTCCTCTACCCCTTAACTATCCTGGTTCTTCAGGGGGCTGACCAATGGCCCTTTTCTCCTGGATTCAAATACCATCAACACATTAGTGCCCAGGGTAACACTTATTGTATGGTGGGTGCTCCGTAAATATTGGGTGACTAAACAAACACATGATTCCTAGTCTATATCTCCAGCCACCTCCAAATATTTTGTCTGGATATCTACATTCAATGGTCTTTTGGTCTCTCAGACTCACCATTTACAAAACTGCCCTCTTTCTCTTCCTTCCCTGACTCAACAATAATAATTAATGTGAAATATGATCACTATGCTCCGAGCCCCATGTGAGTTCTCTCAGTCCTGTTCACCACCTGTGATGTGTCCGTGACCAGTGCAGCAGCATAGATACGGTCTCTCGAGGATCAGAGTCAACCTCACCAAGACCACAAGCTCAGGAAGGGTGAACTTCCAAACACGCTCAAGGATCTTTGATCCAACAGTCCGAACCACACTGCCGTCCACGGCACACCAGCCTGGTCATCTGTTATACCACTTCTGCCCCAAATCTACAACACATTCTAGATGTCCCTTCTGCCTGTGTTTTTACCTCCAGTCAATCCAAACACTAGTACTCGTTTATTCTTCTCTAAACCCACTTTCATAACTGTACCCCAGAACTCCAGTACCTCTCCCTGTAATCTGACAAAACCCTCCCTGTCAGATCCCCTACCCTGAACCCCTGCGCCGCTGCCCAGCCACTGGCCCACTGGCTTGCCTAGGGACCCTGGGAGTGTTCAGTCGCATGGCAAGCTTCCTCACACACAAAGAGGGCCACAATACCCTCCCTTCATCTCATCCCTGAAAACACTATCGACCTCATCCAGCCCATAAAATCAGGTCTTGACTTCTTCTCGTGAGCTTTCTGTCCCCTCTTCATCACTGACCACTCTTCTCTTCCAACTCTACCTACTGGCTGCACCAGGCTCCTTTCAGGTCTTGGAAAAAGTGAAAGTCACTCAGTCATGTCTGACCCTTTGTGACCCCATAGACTGTAGCCCACCAGGCTCTTCTGTCCATGGAATTCTCCAGGCCAGAATACTGGAGTGGGTTGCCATTTCCTTCTCTAGGGGATCTTCCCGACCCAGGGATCGAACCCAGGTCTCCCATACTGCTTGTGGACTCTTTACTGACAGCCCCCAGGGAAGCTCCTTTCAAATCTTTAAACACAGTGCTTTCTAGGATTTTGAAATTCTAGAAAGAATTTCAAACTTATTCTCAACTACCATCTCTCCCTCCCTCTACCTGGTGCCTCTCACACTCAGCTGTCCATGGCCTCCTCCCTGCCTAGATTAGACCCTCATTCAATAGGCTGCCTCTACACTCACTCCTTCAGTGTAACTTTTTGTTGAGATGTATGTATTCTTTGAGAGGGACTGAGGGCTTCCTTCTATATCCTAGGACTCAGCTCAATGCCTTAAGCAGAGTAAGATGAAGAAAAAAGTCACCAGAACATTCACTGTCTTGTCCAGCACAGACAAGGATGGCAAGCAGTTAAAACACCAAGCCTTAAGTGCTTCAATAGGTGAAATACAACTGTGGTAAAATAGTCCCGAGAGCATCTGCAACAGAAAACCTAACTCAAAGGTAAGAATAAATGTTAATCAAATTCATATGAAAACTCTGGCAAGAGGCAGCTTTGGCTGGTGCAACTGCTCAGAGATGCTCTCAAGGATCCAGGCTCTAGCAAGGTCTATGAATTACCATCCTTACGATGTAGGGCTGTTCCCCATTCTTGCAGGCTCACAAAAAGAGGACTGCTGCTTCTCCAGCTTTCAAGCGGGAGGAAGGAAAGAAGGGCAAAGGATAAGATGTTTGCCAGCTCAAACTCTTTTTTCTTTTTAATGGAAAAAAGAAGCTTGTCCAAAATCCCCACCCCAGTCATCTCTCCCCATGGTCCACTGGCCATAACTATTCCACTTGGGTCCCCAGATAGCAGGGGGCTGCGGACAGAGGTGGGTCCGCCTGGTATGGCTGCGTACCATCACTATCATCACTGGGGCAGAAAGATGGACCGAGTGAGAACAGATATGGTCAGAGGCATAGAGCAAGCAGAGAGGCGTTCACATTGTGCTAAACCCAGCCTCAGACAACGAGAGAGACAGAAGAGATACAACTGGATTTGTATCTTAGAACACTCAGTTGTACTACCATTCTAAACACATCAGAAACTACCAAATTGGCAACTGCCAAGGGCCCAAGGTTAGGAAGAGACAGCTTCTCACACCATCAGCGGTGAAATGAATAAATCATAGGTCACCATTAGTGCTATGAGAGAGGCTTCAGTTAAAACTCAAAAAAAAAAAAAGTAGTCAAGAGGAGTGTGGCTTAAGAAGATTGACTAAGTGAAGCCGGGAAAGAAGAGCCTTGACTCCAAACGCACAGAAAGCAGTGCAGACGGGAGCAGGGTGCCCGCTGGATGCCTGCTGGGTGCCAGGCGCTTTCACCCAGGTTGGAGCCACAGGGCCACCTCGCAGACCTCCGACAACAAGGACCGTCGCTGGGCCGTGTGGAGCTTTCCTTAGCCGGCATGGGGTCTGGGCGCTTCCCCGGCCTTCCCCTCTCTGTCCTTCCCAGAGGGGCAGCCTCACCTCCTGCCATCTCTGCCCTCTTGGTTTTCCCAGGCTCCCACACTGTCTCTCACAAGCACTTCTCCCAACAGCACCTTTGCACGTTTATTGTCCTCCTGAGGTCAGCTTCTCAGAAGGCTCAGAAGAACACACGTGGCATCATCTAATTCTCAGACAGTCTGGGAGGCCAGTGCTATCTGCGCTTCAGAGAGGAGGAAAGGCAAAGAACTTGCTCACCCACAGGCTGGTGTTTGCTTAGTAAGGGCCAGGGAAAAGCACCCAACTGCTTTCATTATTTTTTTAAGTAACATTGATTTTTCTCCACTGTAAGGAAAAAAGCCAGAGTCCCCCAAGACACACGTGGAAACCGAGGCCAATTTCACAATCAGACTGCAACCGCGCCCTGGGGAAGAAGCGACAGGGCAGTGCCATCCCTGCAGCAACACTCTTCTTCCGGGACTTGTGACTTTGGTACCAGAGAGCCTGTAAAACGTGTCACCTCCTGAAAACCAACCGAAACTGTAGTAGTTAAATGTTTGATCTTTCCAATTAATCTGGAAAGCTCCTTGTAAAACGGATGGCTCCTCCATTTTACCAGACACAAAACATAGATGTTTCTCAAAATACGCTCCCTTGACTGGCACTGATCTGAAAATTCACCAGAAACACAATGTCTTCCACTTGAGGATCAAGGTTCTGAACAGAGATTTACTGGAAAATTCTCTCATCTGTAGAGTTGCACTGTTAACATTTTATTAGTATATTGACTTTTTATCCCCAAGTGTTTGTCATTATTGTTAATGTTCATGGTTACTAAATCCAATGCCATTTTTCCTCTTTATTTTTCTCTTGTTTACAAGCAAACTCAGCTTGGAGAAGAATCAGAAGAATCTGAACCTTTACCTCCAGCCCAGGGCTCAGTCACAGGGCAAATCCCTCTGGTCAACCAGGGCATTTCTGGGCCTCAGTGAACCCTTCTGAAATGTCTGATTACATCACCTGTCCAGAATGTCTGAAGGATTTTAAACAAAGACGAAGCACATATACTGTGTGTGTGTGTGTGTGTGTGTGTGTGCGCGCGCGCACGGACGTGTGTGTACTCAGTTACTCAGTCATGTCTGACTCTTTGCGACCCCATGGACTGTAGCCCGCCAGGCTTCTCTGTCCATGGGATTCTCCAGGCAAGAACACTGGAGGGGGTTGCCATCTCCTCCTCCAGGGGATCTTCCTGACCCAGGGATCGAACCTGCATCTCTTGTGTCCCTTGCATTGGCTGGCAGATTCTTTACCACCGAGCCACCTGGGAAGCCCATATACACACTGACCTTGGAACAGAAAGAGTCCACCCAGACTCAGTCAAGATTGCCGGTATCTATGGCATGTCAAATCATTCATCTACACAGAACACCAAGTTTTTGAGAGAAGCTCTGGTCATTGGACCAAGGGTCATTCCTGCAACCTACTTCACACAGAATTTTGTCTTAATATGTTTTAATGTTTGTGGTTTCATGCTCCTTCCCCCTCACAGGGCATCACTTTCATGTTTATTTCCTATGGTCCAAAGGCTGTCCTACCATGAGAAGTAAAAATCCTTTTGGATTGAATTATCATTATAGAAATTCTTCTAGCTATTATACATATGGAGAAATTGTATTAAAACTTTTATTTTAATGAGATGGAGAGTTTTAGTCAACCTTGGAAGCATCTCAAATGGTTTTTCTGAGACTTATCAAATGACTATGAATTATGTATCTTACACCTTTGTTTAGGGGTACCTCATTTTTATCCATATACTTTGCAAGCTTTGAAAAATGCAAGTATTAACTGTAAAACACCTTTTCCAATATAGAGATTATAAAGTAGTTTGATCTTATCATGTGCTTTGTATTTGTGCTAAAACCTTGAAGCTACAGATTTAGTGCATATAACGTATGTAATGTACGTAAACTATCTACCATATAACAAGGCTGGCAAAGTCACTGTCAAACCAGTCAGCCAAGTAAGACTGATTTCTTCATTTTTCATTTCAAATAATGTGTCAAGAAACATCTCTCAATGACGATAACCTTCTATTTCTGAGAGAGAGGCGGCCAGGCAGGTGGGTGAGTTCAGTCTTCTTGGACATGCTGGGAGATGAAAATGGAATGCAGTAGAACTGTCTCATCATTCTCATTTGACTCTAAATTCTATTTAAATTCAGACATTCTCCACACAAACCCATTTACCTGTTTCTATCATCTCAGATTGTCAACAGATTATGTTGAAATCTCAAGCTCTACCAACGAGTCTCAGAAGACTCAGGAGGGTAGGATGTGTTCCTTCTTTTGCAAAGCAGGAAAAAGAGGAAAGAACTGGTTTCAACTAATGGTAGATGTGAGGTTAGAAAGCAGTTCCCTGGAAACTCATCCTCTTTCTGCTCCATTCATTCACTTTCTTGAGAGGGTTTACAGGTTAGGCAGAGAGACACAGCTCACACATAAAACCTAACAAAAAGACAGAGATGTGTTGTGGAAGCAGGGCTCATAGTCTTCGGGGAGCAGCAAATCTGGTCAAATCCTAGATCTGTTACTTCCCTTGCAAGCTCCCAAGTGGGACCTTGGACAAGGTACGCAACCTTCTTCAATCTGAGGAACAGCATCAGTCTCATAAAAACAGTTAGCAGGTCAGATGAAAACACACGTATAAACACTTTAGCACCTAGAACAGTAAATGTTCCACAAAATATTGGCAGATAGACTGGTAAAGAAAATGTGGTACATATACACAACGGAATATTACTCTGCCGTCGAAAGGCACAAAATTGGGTCATCTACAGCGATGTGAATGAAACTAGAGTCTGCCATACAGAATAAAGTCAGAAAGAGGAAAACAAATGTCATATGTTAACACATATAAAAGGAATCTAGAAAAATAGTACTGATGAAGCTATCTGCAGGGCAGGGATGGAGACACAGACGCAGAGAACAGGCTTGTGGACACAGCGGGGAAGGGGAGGGTGGGACAAACTGGGAGACTCGGATTGACATGAACGCCAGCATGTGCCAAGCAGAGAGCTAGCGGAGCCCGGCTGCAGGGCACACGGAGCTCAGCTCTCTGCTGTGTGATGCCTGAGACGCGGGATGTGGCGGCAGGCTTTCAATGGAGGGGACACGTGTATACTTTAGCTGACCCGCTTGCGGAACAGAAGCTAACACAACATTGTAAAGTGATTATATTCCACTGTAAAAACTCAAAATAAAAATCTCACAAAGACAGTCAGCAGGTGAGATGATTATATACAGATAGATACTAAACATAAACACTTAGCACCTAGTAGAGTAAATGCTCAACAAGACATGATTTATGTGCATACGAATGCCTCACAGGGTGTGATTAAAAGCGCGTCTAAAGAAGTAGAAATAGGAGAGGAATCGCTCTCTCCTCCTCACAGTCAGAAGAGGGCCCCCAAAGGAAAGTGGTTCCGGCATCACCAGAAGATGCAGATACAGCAGGAGGAGGCGACAGCAATGCTGGGCCAGTGTTTGATATCTTCTACGTAAGGTCTTAAGAACTGGTTACCACAGGCTTCGGTGACACGATTTTTTTTTTTTTAATCTCCATAACTGTGGATTTTGTTCTCATTCTGTTATTTTTCCTCAGATAGGCAAGTGAGTGAGCGAAAGTCACTCAGTCATGTCCAGCTCTTTGAGACCCCATGGGCTATAAATAAAGTCCATGGATTCTCCAGGCCAGAATCCTGGAGTGGGTAGCCTTTCCCTTCTCCAGGGCATCTTCCCCACCCAGGGATCAAAATCCCTGCATTGCAGGTGGATTCTTTACCAACTGCACTACCTGGGAGGCCAGATACAGGCTCCATGATAATGCACTATTATTTCCCTATTCTTTTTATTTCCTTTGAAGATATTCTCAGTTTAATTGGTTTGTGTCCACCCATCATGGTCCTGGGCCCATGTAATGTTCCATCATACACAGGCGACTCTCGCTCCCAGCTTCCCAGGAGAGGGCACGGCCCTTGAGATTGCTCTGCCACTGACACTGGCAGCCATGGGGGGATCCTCTTCACTTTTTCATGCCGTCTGCCATCAATCCACACCAAGATTTTTATCAACTTACACTGAATCTTATCCCTAGCTAAGATATTTGTTGTTTGTTCACTGAGTCGTGACTGACTCTTTTGCAACTCCGTGGACTGTAGCCCACCAAGCTCCTCTGTCTATGGGATTCTCCAGGCAAGAAAACTGGAGTGGGTTGCCATTTCTTTCTCCAGGGGACTCTTCCCTACCCAAGGATCAAACCCCCATTTCTTACTTTGCATGCAGATTCTTTACCGTTGAGCCACCAGGGAAGCCCAGCTAAGATATTTAACAGAACATAAATTCCTACTGGAGAGGGAAGAAAGCAAAAGATAAAATAAGTATTTTAAGTCTTGGATTATGTGAAATCTATCACGTTGTCTTCCAATATTGGATAATTGAACCTTGTACATATGTATTCCAAATTATGTAAATAGGTTATTATTTAAAGATTCAAGCTATATTATTTATTGCCTTGCATTCCTTTCTGTTATAAGCATCCAACTTTCCCCTATAATTTTATTACACCATCACTGTCACAGTGTGACTGTTCAAACTGCATGTGCTACTTTACTCAAATTAGACCCACTTAGCAACATTTTTAAGAACTGAAATTGTGCTGAAATTCATTTACATCAGCCCTCTCATCCTGTCTTTAGAGAAACAGGCAAACAACTGTATTGTGCCAATTTTCAAAAAAACATTTTTTAAAGCAAGCTTTGGCAAATTAGATAATTATTAAGCAAAACAATACGGGGCTCAACATGATGCATTAACAGCTTCTAATGTTATTGAACGGAACGACAAGAGAGGCACTTTGTTCTTTCTTACTTGGCAGACGATTATTCTTTGCTCCAGCAACGCTTCATGTGCATACTCCCAAGGAAGACTCATGAATGCAAAGGTTCATTAAGGGAATGAGAGAATCGATTGTAAAATGGAAAAGGCCGGGTGAGGTCATATTTCAAAGAGATGAATATGGTACACTCCATTATGTTGTAATCAGCCCCTCTCTTTCATGCCACAAACTGTCAGAGTTTATCCTAATTTTTAAAAGTGGAAAAACAATTCCTGCAGCCTTCAGACCACCTTCATCCTAAAGCCAGGGAAAGAGTCACACATGCTGCAGGCATTTTCCATTTCCCGTGGTCTTTGGAGTTCACCAAACCAAAGTGCCTGACCATTTTTCTCCTTAATAAGAAAAACATTCAAATGCTACTATTATTGCTGCCCTGGCAAACCACACTTAATAGATGGTACTTGCCCTGTACATGACACTTACAACATCAATCAAGACTGAATTTTATTTCAATTTATTATGGTTGCTGTCCAAATAAAAAATGCTTATATCGTAAAAATGTCTTGCAATATAAATGTGCTAATGATGCAATCACAGATTTCAGACCAAAAAAAAAAAAATCCTGATTTGGGTTAAACATTTGCACATCCTTCCTCCTAAATTTTTCATTGAAGTTAAACATAACAAAATAATGGAACCATTAAGAGGTGATGTTGGTACAAAGCAGAAGTCACATGTTAAATATTTTATGTCTTTATGAGGGAGCTTTATTATATTTTCCTTCTTTAAGAAGGGAGTTGATACTTCCAAATGATCTGCGATAAATGACTTTAATTTCACTTTCATTTAAGGCTCATCTGCAATTTTTTTTTTACCCCTTGAAACGACCATTTATCAGGGAGCAACACTACCCAGCCTATTAGCCTGGAATTTATCCCTGGCCACAGCTGTTGGCCACAGGAAGCTCCTCTGGGTCCTACTTGGGTCCTACTAGGCTCCTGTCCCAGTGAGGGGGGAGAGGCAGATGTCAAGTGATGCTTCTCACCAATGGCAAAGAAAACCATTCAACGTTCCGTATCTCATATGACTGCCAGGGACTGTATCTTCTACAAACTGCCCAGCAGATTTCTCAACAGGCTAGATCTGGGAAATAAAGCACCTGTTCTGTACTGCAAAATCTCCTCCTTCAGTGGTTCTCAACTCTTAAGCTCCTGGAAAGCTTTTTGCTCTTTCTGTTCCTGAGGTAAAGCCAACTTCATGGACCTTGGTGCTATGGCTTGGCACAGGGCTCTTGTTTGGTATAAGGCTCTGCTGCTTTTGTCTTGAAATTTTAAACAGCTTTTGAACTAGGGGTTCTATATTTTCATTTTTCAATGAATCCTACAAAATTACCAAATCAGTAACTGGTCCTGACAGAAGTTCAGGGATACAGTAGGTGAATTGATATTTCATTTTCTTTTTAATTTGGGGTTTAGTTGCTTTACAATATTGTGTTTGTTTCTCGGTGCAGTGAAGTGAAGCGGCAATAAGTATACATATATTCCTCTCCCTTGTGGACTTCCTCCCACCAACCCCCGTCCCAGCCCTCTAGGTCATCACAGAGCACCAAGCTGAACTCCATGTGCTGCTCAGCAGCTCGCACTAGCTGCGTGTTCTACCCTGGGGGGTGTACTTACGTCGACCCTCATCTCCCAACGCATCCCCCGTCCCTTGTCCATGTATCTGTGCTCTACACCTGCATCTCTATCCCTGTCCTGCAAACAGGTCAAGATCCCAGGCGAGTCTCATCTAGAGACTATGCTTGGAGAACCACTGCTAAGTCAGACTGCTAAATATCTGATTTTCCAGGCCACCTCTTTGAGGTGGCCACAAAACATAATTTTGGCCAATTATGAATAGAATTCTACTAAGGAGAGCCTCCTTTGCTGAGCTCACATAATTCTGCCCCCCACCAAAAAAAAAGATTCTCCACTGTTCCCACTGCCCTTCTTGCCTGGAATGCAGTGCAGAGCCTGGCAACGCAGCAGCCATCTTGCAACCAGAGTTAAAGGCTGAACATGTTGCAGCAGACTTCTGCCCTAGGAGGAGGAGGAATTCCTAGGAAACAGAGCTGACCAGAGAGAACTATGTGTACTACAGTTATTATATAAAATTGGCAAGTATTAAGAAAGAGCTCATCCCAAACCATCACCACACAAAAGACTGCTAGCACTTGTGCACTGTGGCTTCTGATATTTTCGTTCTATACAAAGAGTTATTTTTGGACATTGCTGTGATAATACTATGTAACCATACTGTATATTAGATTTTGTATCTCAGTGTAATCATAGAAATAGTAATTACCAAGGCTGCTGATTGTACTTATCATGCTCATGGTAAAAATGCTCTGAAAATGTTTGTGCTTCACAGTTTGCAAGGCTATTTCACAAGCATTTTCTCCCTTGCTGGCAACAATCTAATGAGCTGGGAATGAAAGGGAGCAAGACCCCAGGGCAGCAATGAGGCATCAGAGCTGCAGACATGTCTGAGGGTGCCCAGCTAACAGAGCAGGGACCAAACTCTTGGCCTGACTCCTAACCCATGCCTGTCCACTCCAAGGGGAAATCATCTTTTTCAAGGTCATACATCGTCAAATAAACCACGAGGCCTAAAGTCTTCACTTCCTCAATTTATCCAGTGAAGGAAGTCATGCTAACTTTCTATTTTCTCCTACTTCTAAGAGATATATCTGGGAAAAGAAGTTCCATAAGGGGTATGTTCTGGAAGCCTGAATTCTACAAGTTTCTTCTTGGCAATTCATAAAGCAAAGGTTCTTAAAAGCCCTGCAGTTATTTTCAAGTTTTGTTTAAACCAAAATTTGTCAAAGTTGTTTGACCATAGAAGACTGTCTTTAAGGAAAATTTCATCAAAATTTCTCAGAACATCATGTTCTACGGAACACACTGTGATATTCTCTGGATTGAGGTCTCTTCTGGTTTTAAGATTTTATTGAGTAAAAGAAATGGAAGACCCAGAAAAGAAATGACAAGCACATCTAGTTATCATGTGTCAGATTTGTACCCAAAAGCATTTGATCAAAATAAATATAATGCATAGCTTTTATACTTTAAATACACATTTATAGTATATAGCTATGGCATTGGCAAGGAATAAGATAGTTGGTCACTTCATGAAATGAAATTCATGTGTCATGAAATTTTTATGAAAATAAAAATAAGGTGTTAAAACCAGGAGCACTCTTCCCATTTACAAAAGCATAATTCAGACAAAAGAAATTTCTTTTGAAAAATGTCAGTATCAAGAACTACACATTTTACCCCAAATTAATAGCCTAACTTGAGTTGCAGAAATCACCCTGAGCATTTTACTCCATATATTTATTTTACTATTAGGTTTTTCAACAAAGTTCACTGTGGTAACATTTAATTGAGTTAAACAGCTATGCCTAAGGTTAGAAATTATGAAATGATGGATATGAACAACTACCCCAAATGGCAAATCTTCTGCTTTATGAAGGAGGAGAGACAGGGCATGATGCTGGCTTTACCCGTTTATTTAATTATCAGCCGTCTAATTTAGACATAAGTGTCAGAGACAGACATAGGGAGGCCAAACCAGACAGCCTCTGACTCCCAGCCATTTCCTACGAGCTCAACTTACAGACACTGGCTTTCCATTCAGACAAACGGAGATGTGCTTCTTTCCTGGAAGTCTGGCCAGTGGTTGGATGTGAAGGGCTAACTTCTGGGCAAGTTCAAAGTGTACATTATTTTTCTAGATCAGTTTCCATAAGAGCTCATGTTTTGGTATGAGAAATATCTAAAACGGAGGTTTATTTTTCCACTATAGGAGTAAACCCTAGCCTATTCTAAATTCATCAGTCCAGATTATTCAAACAAGTCTAGATTATTCTAGCAAGCTTTGGAGAAATCCTGAGACAAGCAGGAGGGAGGGTATGGGGTATGTGCTTTACAGTCCTTCTTACTGTAGTGAAATATGCATACCAAATTCATGATGTTACTGATTCTTTAGCATACAGTCCAGTGATGCTAAGTATATTCACAACGTTGGACAATCATCACTACTATCTGCAGAACTTCATCATACTAAACTGAAACTCTATCCACTCAATTATTACTCTCCACTTGCCCCTCCCTCAGCTCTGGTAACCACTATTCTACTCTCTGTCTTCTTGAATTGACCATTCTAGGAACTTCATTTAAGTGGAATCGTGAAAACTTTGTCCTCTCAATTCTGGCTTATTTCACTTAGCATAATGTCCTCAAGGGGCATCCCTGCTGTAGCATGTTACAGAATTCCATGTCCCTTACACACAATGGAAAGATATTCCAGAGTGTGTGTGTGTGTGTGTGTGTGTGTGTATGATACAATTTGTTTAGCCATCCATCCATCCATGGATATTTTCACTGTTTCCACCTTTTGGCCACCGTGAATATTGCTGTTATGAACAAATATCTGTTCAAGTCCTTGACTTCAATTATTTAGGCCATATAACAAGGAGCTGAAATGCAGGATCACATGTTAATTCTGCGCTTATTTTTATTTTTTTGCAGAACTACCAGACCGTCTTCTCTGCAGATGCAGTTTTATATTTCCATCAACACACATAAGGATTCCAATTTCTCTGCATTCTCACCAAGTCACCAAGACTTATAACATTCTAAACATTTCACAGTTGCCATTCTAAAGGGGTCACTGTTTTCTTTAAAAGATCCAATTGTAGGGAGCAAGTGGGAGAGAGAGCCTTGGTATACAAAAAAGACAGAAATGTGTGTTAGTCTATGAGAGAATTTTAAACATTAAAACTTGGATAAATAAGCCTTTTATAATCTAGAGTACCGGTTCTCAGAGGGTGGTCTGTGGATCCATGTTCTAGGGCTCCACCCCAGACCTACTGAACCAGCATCTCTGGGGGCAGAACCCAGCAGCCTGCAGGGGCCATCCAGGTGATTCTGATGTGCACAGAAGTTTGAAAACCACTACTCCAGAGATCAAGATTGCTGAGAAACAGCCTGTGAAAGATGCAATCCCAAATCTAGTTGGGAGCAGCCTATAATCTAAATAGACTGATCAAATCAATTTTTATGCCACCTATTTCATGAATTAGCTGCATAGTAGTAGTCCACAAGATTCTGAGCTTCAGTTCCTTTAGCATAAATGGTTGAGTATACAATGGCAACCCACTCCAGTACTCTTGTCTGGAAAATGCCATGGACGGAGAAACCTGGAAGGCTGCAGTCCATGGGGTCGCTGAGGGTTGGACACGATTGAGCAACTTCATTTTCATGCATTGGAGAAGGCAATGGCAACCCACTCCAGTGCTCTTGCCTGGAGAATCCCAGGGATGGCAGAGCCTGGTGGGCTGCTGTCTATGGGTTCGCACAGAGTCGGACACGACTGAAGCGACTTAGCAGCAGCATGACCCAGCAATTTCACTAATGGTCAAAACCGTAATTCAAAACAATACATGCACCCCAATATTCACTGTGGCACTATTTACAATAGCCAAGACATGGAAACAACTCAAATGTCAGTCAACAGATAAATGGATAAATAAGATATGCTATTAGGTTGGTGCAAATGTAATCACAGTTTCAGATCATGAATTTTAAATCTTTATAAGTAGCTAAAACACATTATTATTAATCAAAATAGGAACCATAACCATCAACACATTTTGCCAATGAGAAATAGGTTGATGTATTCCTATAGCATAAATATCCATGCTTCAGGATTTGAACAACTCTTGGAAAGCATTTTCTGCCTTCTGCAGTTGTGGAAGTGTTTTCTCTGCAAAAAATTGTCCAGATACTGGAAGAAGTGGTTGTTGGTTGTGAGAGGTCAGGTGAGTATGGCAGATGAGGGAAAACTTTGTAGCCCAACTCGTTCAACTTCTGAAGCAATGGTTGTGTGATGTGTAGTCGGTGTTGTCTTGGAGAAGACTCAGGCCCTTTCTGTTGACCAATGCTGGCTGCAGATGTTGCAGTTTTTGGTGCATCTCATCTATTTCCTGAGCATACTTCTCAGATGGAATGGTTTTGCTGGGATTCAGAAAGCTGTAGTGGATCAGACGGGAAGCAGACCACAAGTGACCTTGACCTTTTCCAGGTGCAAGTTTGGGTTTGGGAAGTGCTTTCAAGCTTCTCGGTCATCGCTGGTTGTCGTATAAAATCCACTTTTTACCATATGTCACAATCTGATCAAGAAACAGTTCATTGTTGTTGCATAGAATAAGAGAAGATGACAGTTCAAAACAACATTTTGATTTTTGGCCAGCTCACGAGGCACCCACTTATCAAGCTTTTTCACCTCTCAAATTTGCTTCAAGTGCCAAATGGCCATAGAATGGCTGACACTGAATTCTTCAGCAACTTCTCATGGAGCTGTAAGAGGATCAGCTCAGTGACTGCTCTCAGCTGGCCGCTGCCACCTGCCGATGGGCAGCCACAACACTCTCATCTTCAAGGCTCCCGTCTGCTTTGCAAAACTTCTTGAACCACATCAGCGATTCCTGGGCCAAACGCACTGTTGATGTGAGTTGTCTCCACTACTCTATGACCCATTTTGAACTCAAATAAGAAAACTGCTTGAATTTGCTTTTTTTCTAACATTATTTACATAGTCCAAAATACATATAAAATAAATAGAAGCAATAAATCATTAGCAAAAAAACATAATGTGAGAAATGTGCATTAAAATAATGTATATATAACAACATTTATTTAAGAATGTATTCTAATATCAAATGGCAAAGTTCAACAATGCAAAACCTTAATTACTTTTGCACCAATCTGATACACACACACACACACACAGGAATATTATTCAGTCACAAAAAAGAATGAAATAATATCATTTGTAGTAACATGGATGGATCTAAAGATTATTATATAAAGTGAAGTAGGTCAGACAAAGAAGGACAAATATATGATATTACTTATGTGTGGAATCTAAAATACAACACAAATGAACATAACCACAAAAGAGAGACTTACAGACATACAGGACAGACTTGTGGTGCCCGAGGGGGAGGGAGAGGGATGGCCTGGGAGTTTAGGGTTCGTAGATACAAACGAGCATTTACAGAGTGGATAAACAGCAAGGTCCTACTGTATAATCAGGGATCTATATCCAATCCTGTGATAAACCATAATGGAAAAGAATATGAAAGATAGTATATATGTGTATAACTGAGTCACTTTGCTCCACAGCAGACATTAACACAACACTGTAAGTCAGTTATACTTCAATATTTTTATAACTGAAAAAAAAATGGTTGAGTAAATCAAATAATTCTTTGCATTCACAACATGGCTAACTCGGTGGTGCAGGAGGCCTAGCTTTCAGCCTGTCTCGGCTTTCAGCCTGCCAGCCTCACTGAGCTTAATCATCTCTAGCTCACTGATATACTTCGGATTGCAGGTAGAGGCGTGTAGCTCATCCTCCCACTTGAACACTTAGAGGCCATTGCATGGTTATTAACTGGCCTAATTTCAATACTGCTGTGTCTTAGGGAATAGGGAGGCCGAAGGGAGAGAGAGAGATGTAGGAACAGCTGGTCCATGGAAGAATCCGAATGCATACACCATTTGTCCATTACGTTCACCGTCTTGTACGAGGGCAGCTTGTGATACCCCAAACAATTACTATGGAAACTTCAAAGATCACTATCACAGATCACTATAACAAACACAATAATAACAGAAAAATTTGAAAATATCACAAGAATAACCAAAATATGGCAGAGAGACATGAAATGAGTAAATAGCGTTAGAAAAATGGTGCTGATGCAGAGTTGCCTCAAGCCTTCAATTTGTGAAAAATACAATACCTGCAAAGCACAGCAAGGTATGCCATCTCCCTGGTGGAAGCAAAAAGGAAAACAAGCCTGTCTCTACATGTTTGCAGCTCAGTTTAAATGACAGTCCTTTGAGAAGCCTCACCCCATACTCTTAGCTCCAACCTTGGCTATAATTTGTACCATTCTGGTTAGTTCTCATTGGCCACTGGTCTCCATAATGGCAGGTGCTGCATCTTCCTTACCTTTGTTTCTCTGGCATCTAACACATACTTAATATATTGTGGTTACTCTAGAAATATGCTGGATAATTGATTCACCTTCTTACTGATATAATTTATCATTGCTAGTCAAAAGCAGACTGACTAGCTAAGTCACAGAACTTTCTGAGTCATCATCACTGAAAAGCACAGGCTCACATTAAGCAGACTAAAGCTACTGTTGTGCTTGTCCTTTTGAAGTCACTGGCTTATTTGAAAAACAAATGGAAGCGTTATAAACCTTCTTCCTAGAAAATGCACAGGATTAAGTGCATAAAAAGCAATTTTTTGTATGCAAGCATTTTTATTTCATTAGGAGAAGATATTTGCAGCAAAAAGCCCTATTGTATTGCAGAGTGGGTGGTCAAAGATTAAAGCTATGAATAACACCTTGAACATTCAGATAATAGTAGGCAATCCATTCTAAATATTCCTTTTATTTCTCTATTTTCAGATTGGGTTTACTTGACAAATCTGGGCAACTATACATAAATATTGTCCTAATGAAACAAAATCTCTCCCAGGGACCACCCTGATGTTTGTCAAGGTCAAGACAGCAAATGAATTCACATCGTTCAGGTGCAAATTAATTCCAGGTGGTTGATGAAAAACATTTGTAAAGTTGTCTTTAAGAGCGTCTCACTATTGGAGCGCAAAGGTTCTCCCTTTAGGCAGATATGGAAGAGACTCTGGCTTGATAGCTAAATGTCACCCTGGTGCTATACATTTGTGTGGTACAGGAAACACAGAACTCTCTGGAATCAGCTACTCTGAATGTGGCCACTCCGCAGACTTGGAGGACAGCATCCTCCAAGCAGTCGTCCCAAGATCACTCAGCACTGAATCCTGGAGAAGGCCTCCGATCTCTAACACCTGACTCCACCTAACATTAGATCATCAGCTGAATCTAACACCATGCTGTGCGTGTGCATCTTGCATATTTCTTTAATGGCACAAATTACACACGAATCCCTGCTGGAGAATAAAAAACACACAGGTAACTAATGCTCCTTGCCTTTCATGAACAAGAAAGCACTTTCAGGAATTTTCTTGGTAAATTTTTGGTGGTCATAATCCCTTGACTTGACCGGGGGTGAGAGGTCACTGATTCCTTTGAAAAGGAAATGAAAGTGTCCTGGTTATTTTCTCTGGAAAATGTTTACTGAAAAATTCACGAAAAGCACACATTTTACCTATTTATGCACAAAATTTAAACCACAGTATGTGCTGAAAAGTATCTTAAGTCTCAATCAATCTAGCCTCCTCCATCAGTCCCCTCCATTTGGCTGGTGGAGGGAAACTGTTGAGCAGGTTACAGCATCAGTTTGCATAAGCCCCTAGGGAGTGTATTCAGCTCCACTTTATAACAAGGTACCATCTCTCAGAGCATCCTCCGCCTTCCACCTCCAGCCTATTTTCTCCCTAGGACAGCAACAGGTGCAGGTTTAGGGAAAGCTATCCACATCCCTCTTTTTTCCTAAGATGACATCAAGTGAACTGGAGCCAGTGTGTCACTATCTACGTGTCTCAGAGTGGAAGAGTCAGGCTCCTTGGGGACTGTGTCTTGGGCCCTGGAGCATCCCCTGTTGATGTGTGCTGATGGCTGAACCCACCGTCTGTCTCCCCACAAGCTCTTACTCCCTCAGAGCCCCAGCGTGCTGCCACTGGACTTGGACCAGCCTTCTCAGCAGCTCTCTGCCTCTTCATGCCCGTGATCCCCACTGGCAAGTGCTCAGCCACCCTTTCACCTATTGCTACAGATGCATGTCCAGACTCAAGCGTGACTCGGGAAGTCTCAGTCCCGGAGGCATGCACCCAGCTGTTAGCAGCCTGGACGATGGTGCTCCCCACCATCCTCTGTAGGTCAACAGGTGAAAGGTCTGGCTCTGTCTTTACTTCTCCCTTCACCTACTCTAAAACGTTTGACTCTTTTTCCCCCACTTTCCATAGGCCAGAAAATGGTTAGATTTTTCTTCAGTAGCCCTGTGTCTGTCTGTGCTGCCTGACTTTTTTTCACTATTAATGCCAATATTTAACTATCCATAAAGAGAAATTCTGATAAAGTCAAATGATGGTTAGCATTAACTACCTGCTTACAGGAATAGGGATGGGTAAGGAGTGGATAGCATTTGCTAGATGTTTACGATCCACTGAGAAACACATATAAAGCATTAAGATAGTGATAGGTTGTTGCAGAGCCGTGAAAGATGCTAGGATTCTTGGCCTCTGGAGGAGAGGAATTCAATCCAGGGCCAGTGAGGAGGCTTAATCGCTCAGAACTTTTGTGTGACAAAGTTTTAATGAAGTATAAAAGAGAGAGAGAAAGCTTCTGACATAGACATCAGAAGGGAGCAGAGTGTCACCCCGCTAGTTTTTAGCAAGCTGTTTTATGTCTGTTAAAAAGCTATTAATCAGATAAGAGAGACATCTCAAGGCTGAGGTGAGTTTCACCAGGTCCCTCTCCCACAACGTACATTTTTGAGATAGGATGGCACGAGGTGTGTTATCCCCCAGCCATGAAACAATTGATATCAATTCTGGTTTGTTGGGCTATTATCAGCCCAAGGACTGAGAAAAGAAAAAAAAAGTTAGTCTTAGGTGGAACCATTTTGAAAAAAAGGCAAATTCCAAACCAAATACAGTTTCATTAACATAGCTTAAGAAAAATATTTCCATAGAAAAACACATTGGTTAGCTCAAGGTTTGAGAAAAGTTAAGTTCAGCAGAAACCAGGTGTCATCATGGCAACAGAGAATTTTAAGAGAAACCTCCTTTTAATTTTGTATAGAGAAGGAAAAAACCTGACACTTGTAGCTTGCTTCTTCCTGCCGCTTAAGGGAGAGACAAAAACTGTCTGACACTTGCAGCCTATTTCCTCCATTTGGAGACCCCTGGCCTTCCTGCCTGTCACCCTCTCAATAGTATCTCATAATACCCAAAACTAACCTGTAAGTAAAGGGGGGGAGTGGCTTCCCAATGGTGCTAGTGGTAAAGAATCCACCTGCCAGTGCAGTTCGATCCCCGGGTCAGGAAGATTTCTTGGAGAAGGAAATGGTAACTCACTCCAGTATTCGTGCCAAGGAAATCCCATGGACAGAGGAACCTGGCGGGATACAGTCCATGGGGTTGCAAAGAATCAGACATGACTGAGCGACTCAGCACAGACTCATAACCTATAAGGGAGGTGACGTTACTCTTCTCGCTCAGGAGATGGGAAAGCTGAAGCACAACCAGGCTAAGCACCACACCAAGGCCACTCAGCTAGAAAGCAGACAGACAAGATTCAAGTGCAGGCTGTCTGAGCTCCAAAACCCACAGTGTAAGATACACACCAGGGATCACCTCTAGTGTGAAATGCAGCCTTGCTTTGAAAACAACCGGGTAAAATGCCATGCAACATCGCTGAAAATTAAAACATACGGTCCTTGGTGGGATTACTTTTTTTCATCTAGTACTTCATTTGCTTAAAATAACAATTTATGGGCTATATTGGTCACAATGTTGCAGACAGATTTAAATGCACTTAGCTTTTCCACATACATTTTAACCTTGGTGTTACTTCACTTACATGGGTTAAGCCATAGTTTACTGAGGCTGCTGACGGATATACATCCCAAAACACTCCTTGTTATCCTTATTTTACAGGTGAAGAGATGAAGGCTCCACAGGGCCTAGTAATGTGTCTAAGGTCACACAGCAGTAAGTGAACCCAAACTCAGGATACATCTGTCAGACTCCAGAGCCCCCAGCACCTGTCATACAATAGTGATGAGCCGTGTAGAAGCACCTACGCAAACCACCGGACTTTTGTTCAATAACAAGAGCAACTCTGCCCAGCAATCCACACGCAGGTGCGTGGTACACACACCTCCAGAGTCATCTGGACCACACCCCACCCCACTGCGGGGATCACAGAGACCGAAACTCACAGGTGTATGCCTCTGGCCACCCTTCTTGCAGGACCGGACACTTGGGGGTACTAGGGCAAGAGGGAGCCATGGAGTCTGGCCCACTGTCTCACCAGAAGTGCTGACGGCTACATCCTGGTACAAAGCAAGAGTGGCCACACTGGGGCTTCTTACGCTCACCAACCTCCAGGGGTCGAAGCTAGCCCGTTCTCCAGCATCACTTTCGGTTTGGATGAGGAAGGTGGCCAGCCCCGTGAGTTAAGAAGACTGGAAAAGCCCCAGGTAACGAGGACTGCCTGACAAAACGAAGCGAGTGTGCTTGATCTGAGTTTAGGAACAGGCACCAGGGATGCCCACGTGCAAAAGGGTCCCAAGGCAACTGGTGACTTGACCTGTCCCAGTCAGCGCTGGTTTCTCTGAAGTGGACTGGAGGGCCCCTGGGGGCTGCTCACAAGACCAGGAATCTGGTCACCATTCTGGCTCTCTCTGCGTGGGTGGGAGGCCTTGGGTGAGGCTTCATGAACCTCCACCAAGGGCCTATCCTGGCATCAGCCCAGAACAGCAGTTGCCTGGTGATCTGGAGAGCACCCCAGGGATCCCTCATGCCTTTAGCCCTCGCCCAGCAGGAAGTCTGAAAACTCCTCCTTTGGGGCTGAGAGGAGAAAAGAGAAGACTCTGCCACCCACTAAAGGGCCCAAGAAGTCGGGAACTAACAGAGCTAAGCTGCCGCCATCCAGAGGTCTCCCCTCTAAACTCCTGTGGGATATTCCAACTGTGGAGGGGCTATTTCAAACGCAGGCCATGACAAATTCAGGGGAACCCCAGTTATATCAGAGCCCATGCCCTTTGGATGCCTCTTGTCTGAGTCTTTGAGAAATCCATTAACCGTTTGGTGCTGGTTCCAAATTTTCTGAACCAGAAATCTTACCAGGCTCAAATCTTGTGGCCTCTGGATGCCTACAGATCACTCCAACCACCCCACTGCTAGCTGGAAACAAATCCCTACACCTTGAAAGCAGATCTAAGATAAGGGAACCAAATGTCCTCCATACTGAAGGACAGCCCATTAGCATGCATCCCAGAAGAACTGGAAGTTTTGGGGGTTATCACTCCCTGACCCCAAAACATGTAACCTTCCTTTATAACACAGACCAGCCCTGAGAGATGAGAGAGTTAGCCCATCAACTGGTCTCTAAATTTTGTTGCTTCTGATTGCCTTGCTCTGCATGCAGTAAGCCCAAGTGATAAGTTAAAGTCAAGTGCGTTCGGACTCCTGACTGGTAGACCTACCCCCCCCCAGGCACAAGAGACGGAACACCTGAGCCCCCTTGAAATGGAACAACTCAAGCAAGCGTCCCTGCCCCCAGGTGGGAAGAAACCACAAGAGCCTCACAGAAAATGGGAACAGGTGCTGCCCACCCACACTCCTGGTTGGCCCTGTCCCCACTTGGAACAGGAGGCCAGGTGATCCTAAAACTCTGAACACTGGCAGCCGCAAGCTCAGCTCACTCCTGAGCGGGACAGAGGGCACCTGGTGCCTCTGACCACCCGTCTGCCCTGAAGCTTCAGGCGCCACTCCGTGGGGACATCACACTCGAGGGCAGAGGCCTCAAGCCCCAAGTGCCAGAGACGCCACCTGGGGCAACAACCCCCTGGACCAGCTGTGCAAAACCCCTCTCTGACCTGAAACTTCTCTTCCAGAAAACCACCGCCATGTAACGGGGGGCATTCAGGCCATGGTGGTGACCCTGGGCAGCAGGGCACCCTTACCCGCAGGCAAAAGACCGAGAAACTTTCATTTTTAGGGAAAAACCTGACACATGGCTGTCTCTTGCAACACCGGGTCCACACATCCTGAGTCATCTGGAGACCTTCGTCTCTAAAACCAACGGGTGGGCACTCAGGGCCCCAGCGCCGAGGCCTGCTAACAGACAGACACGTCTGCCGGCAGACGGGGGAGTTCCGCTGGTCTCCAGGTGGTTAGGAGGCCCACTCCCCGCTCCCCAAAACACGCGGCGCTGTTGGGAAGGCGGACCTTCAACCCTCAAGACTGAGGCGCTGGATGAAAAACACAGGAGGGTTTTCAACGGCAAAGCCCGTTCACAATTCCAGAGACGCGGGTAATACAGTGAAGTCTGACCTTTCTCCTCCTCGGTGCTGAGTCTACTTGAAGCTGCTGACAGGAGGCGGAGGGCAGAGGCCTTGCCCAAGGCCCTTCTGACTAGAGTCCCGGGTGTGAAGCAGCCGCGCGGACACCTCAGCTCAGGACGCTCAATGCGGGATGACGCGGCGGGACCAAGCGTACCGACCTCGCGAGGTCTCGCGAGAACTCCGGCCGCCGAGCCCCGCGGCCGGGCCCTGTGAAGGAGCCGCGCCTGTGGCCTGCTCGGGAGAGGCCGTGCTCCACAGCAGCGAGACCCCCGCCTCTGCAGGCCCAGAGAGAAGAGCAAGCTTCCCCTCTGCTTCCGGAAAAGAGAAAGTGGGTCTTGAGTTTCCTGGAATTCCCCCTTCTCCGCTCACCTATGAGACTAAGCTAAGGAACTTCAACGTCAGCCATGGTCAGGGACTGACAGGTGAGAAACGCCTGCAGGCTGAGGCTCGGCCCCGAACAGGAAGGGGGACAAGTCAGCAGCCCCTCCTTGAACCGCTGTGGCCCGCCCGTGAGGCAAGTGCTGTTACACCTAGGGAGAGCGATGCCACCTAAATGTCCGCTGAGAGAGGAACGGATAAAGATGTGCGGGGGTGTGTGTTCAGTCATTGAGTGGTGTCCGACCCTTTGCAACCCCATGAATTGCAGCCAGCCAGGCTCCTCTGTCCAAGGAATTTTCCAGGCAAGAATACTGGAGTGGGTTGCCATTCCTATGCCATTGCATATATATATATATGAAGGTGAAGGTGAAGTCGCTCAGTCATGTCCGACTCTTTGCGACCCCATGGACTGAAGCCCACCAGGCTCCTCAGTCCATGGAATTTTCCAGGCAAGAGTACTGGAGTGGGTTGCCATTTCCTTCTCCAGAGGATCTTCCCAACCCAGGGATCGAACCCAGGTCTCCCACACTGCAGGCAGACGCTTTAACCTCTGAGCCACCAGGGAAGCCCTTATATATATACACACACAATGCAATACTACTCAGCCGTAAAAAGAATGAGATAATGCCATTCGCAGCAACATGGATGGACCTAGCGATTATTATATTAAGTGAAGGAAGTCAGAGAAATACAAATATCACATGATATCATTTATATGTGGAGTCTAAAAAAAAATGATACAAATGAACTTATTTACAAAACAGAAACAGACTCACAGACTTAGAAAAGGAACATGGCTACCAAGGGAAGGGGGGGAGGGCTAAATCAGGCGCTTGGGATGACTATACACACACCACCATATATGAAACAGACAAGCGACAAGGACCTGCTATATAGCACAGGGAACTCTACTCAAATGCTGTAATAACCTACGAGGAAACTAATCGGAAAAAGAATATATATATTATATATATATGCCCACATATGTGTGTGTGTTGATGTATAACTGAATCACTTTGCTATATACCTAAAACTACTATGACATTGTAAATTAACTATTTCAATAAAATTTTTTTAAAGATACTAAGTGCAACACATGAAAAGAAAGAAGAGTGATAACCTCTCAGGGATGAAAACAGTGCATCCAGGTCAAGACGAGTACAAGTGAACCTTGATCACACGTCCGTTGCGGGAACTGTGTACCGTTTTCATCTAGTCATGCAGAGTTGCTACATAGTCACAGTGCGTTCTACTCTTCACACAATAACACTGAATGGGCTACACACACATTTATTAGGAAAGATTTTTTCATGACAATCCAAGAAACTTTTGAGTTCAGATTCTTCTTTTTTACATTCTTATTTAGTTTGAAGCTAACTGCTTTGAATAATTTCCCCAGATTCTCAACAATCCTATTAATAATATGGAACTTTTATTTCCAGAATCCATTTCTATCTTGGACCACATGTTTAAAAATACTGCAAAAATTAGAATTTGTAACTTTATTGCATATACCTTTAAAATGTGTATGTGCAGATGCAGAAACTTGTACCCATAATTTCATCAACATAAAAATTTCTTTGGAAATAATAAAATTATGATTTATATCTGTTATTTCTTGAGCTGATTTTCACCACTTTAACAAACATAAAGTAATTTTAAAAATGTAAACACTGTAGTAATTGGAGGTTGAAAAGCCTGAGTTTTTCAAAACATGATTTTTACAAAAAAAAACGACTGTCTCTCCTGCTTTGGTTCCTATATGTGAATACATGAGGTTGGCTCTCTTATCAGTGTATTTCAACTGTCCAGGAAGAAGGACTCAAAGGAAGCAAAACTACTAAAAGAGGTGACAGTGGTTTGTGGCAAGAGCATGCACATCAGCAGTGAAAGGAAAAAGGAAAAACAAGTGAAAGGACACAGAAGCCCGAGGACCCCAAGCACCCACCTCTTGTGGGCGGACTGTGTACAGTGAGCTGTCACGGAATGCCGCCCATGGAATATCACATCTTGCCCTCGGCAGACCATCCCCTTGTCTATTTGCAAAATTCTCAATAATTCCATTATACAATTACAGAAGGAAATAAACAATATCGTCCAGAGGAAATTAGTCAGACATTTCCTGTTTTCCAGCTCAATAAGATCCAGGACTGTCAGCTCTAAAGTGAGGTGAACTTACTACAAATGGAAGGAGTTGAACCACAGGCCTGAAGCAAGGTTTCTGAACACACCCTACAGAGCAGGTTAAACTACAAATGCTGAAACAAGAATATGGGCACCTTCTACCTCTCTTATTCTACAATTCCTCTCTCCTCTGTGTAAACACCAGACTGCTTTATATCAACTGCAAGCCCTTCTATGTCCATCTTTATTAGTGGCTGGTGCTGCTGACGGCCCCCTGGAGGTGAGATGGGTCCCCTGGGGTCTCACACAAGACAATGTGCTTGGGCAGCATTCATGTCAGTTTGTCCCCATCTTCTGGGTGGAGTCGAACTGACATTAAAAAAATTATTTTTCATATTTTGTGTTGCTCAATAATGAGTCCAGATTTCTCTGGAGAGGGACCTCGAATTAATAAGGGTACAAGCCTAGTTCCACATACATGAAAAATTTTTTTCTGACTCAAGACAAAACCAATGGGTCTGCTGTCTAAAGCATCAAAAGAGGAGTAAGCATGATTTAAAACCAAGAAAGGACAGATCACTTCAGCATCTTCATACAAAAGTTCATCCTTGGACTCAGAATCAAGACATTTTACCAAGAAGGCAACAGCATCACAAGAATGCCTTGCATTTACAGATATGTTCTTAACATGCCTTGTCAGGATGTCACGTGACCTTGAGGGTCACCATAATCAGGAGGTCATTTATATTAAATGATGGACAACAGCCACTGAATATTGAGCATGGAGACACCGCCCTACATACTCTAATATAGCACCTTGTTCAGTTATGGTCTCTCTGCAGGGCAGCTATTACTGTCTCCACTTAGCTAACTCTGAAGCCATGCCTGTCTAGGGCTCAAGCCAGCAAGCGTGTGTGCATGCTAAGTCGCTTTAGTCATGTCCGACTCTCTAAGACCCCATGGACTGTAGCCCACCAGGCTCCTGTCCAAGGGATTCTCCAGGCAAGAATACTGGAGTGGGTTCCCATGCCTTTTTCCATGGGATCTAGCCAACCCAGGGATCAAACCCGAGTCTCTTGCATCTCCTGCCTTGGAGATGGATTCTTTACCACTTGCACTTACCTGGGAAGCCAATAAAAACTCTGGTCTGGAAATGCTTGTGTTTTCCACACCCCATTGATTAGAAAGACAGCAGACCTTTTTCCCATAGACTAGAAACTCACCATTTCAAAAAATATACCTATTAAATCATATGTCTTCAGAAAAAGCCCCAAATACATTATTACCACTCCATACTCAAACAACAATTAGTAATGACTTTCATAGAGTATTTATAACCTTAAAATATTATTCAATGTATACATTACAAATTAGAGCAGGGAAAACTTGATCAGAAACGAAAATTTCAACCATGCCATTAAAGCATCTTTTGAGTTCAAGACATGCTAAGACATTCTGGTAATTACACAGGTTATTTTTAAAGGCTTAATAAATTAGGGCTAATAGAGTATCATTTACTTGCTCCCCTCTAACTCCAGTGACAGTGCCAAGAAGGGGGTTATCACTAACGGCAATCCTCCTCTCTGGTAGACCTTTTTCCCATAGACTAGAAACTCACCATTTCAAAAAATATACCTATTAAATCATGTCTTCAGAAAAAGCCCCAAATACATTATTACCACTCCATACTCAAACAACAATTAGTAATGACTTTCATAGAGTATTTATAACCTTAAAATATTATTCAATGTATACATTACAAATTAGAGCAGGGAAAACTTGATCAGAAACGAAAATTTCAACCATGCCATTAAAGCATCTTTTGAGTTCAAGACATGCTAAGACATTCTGGTAATTACACAGGTTATTTTTAAAGGCTTAATAAATTAGGGCTAATAGAGTATCATTTACTTGCTCCCCTCTAACTCCAGTGACAGTGCCAAGAAGGGGGTTATCACTCACGGCAATCCTCCTCTCTGGCTGCAGGACTGCTGAACCAATCACAGTCCCCACAGAACCAACCTCTGGCCACTGTGGCTGATCCAAAGATGAACACGACTCATCTGGAATTCCTCTCTGGGGTTTTACTAGAAGCTCGAGAATGCCTCCTCCTGGGTTGGGAGAATGTGAGCCCGCTGGACTGATGGCCAGGGGTCCACCCTTAAAAGAAACAGCCTGGCCTGGAAATTGTGCTAAAGCACAGAGCAATTGGAGGGAGGGAGCTGAAAGGTGAGAGAAGGTGAGAGTGCCGATGAGAGAGACAGAAAAGAGGGAGCACAGGAGGAGGAGAGGACATGAAAAGACAGGTGGAAGGTGGCAGGTACAGACACACATGACCAACACCTCCACCCAACCCCAGGCTGCGGTTGGCATTTCTGCAGTGAGGCATCCACAGACACCTTCCACCCTGTCCTTTGGAGGGCTAAGGAGCTCTCTCACCTGCCACGTGCTCCTCCTCAGTCCTCTGTTAAGAGCAAGTGAGCCGTGTGCAGTGGACAGCACCTGTCACCTGCCCGTTAACATCACTACGAGACGAATGGAAGTCACCTCCAGCGAGCCAAAAAGCCCACTGGATTTTTTTAAGCACAGGAAGAAGTATTAAAAAAGGATCAGGTTGATTGTATGACATACTCAGCGAGCATGTCCAATGCCTAAGATCTCATAAATAGTGGACTATTTCAACAGTGTTTCCTGGAAACTCAGCTCTATCTCAGGGACAAGGCCTTCACCAGTCCTGACAGTAAATGACTTGCTCCAGGCCAGCATCATCTCCATGGGAGCCCCTCAGCACTTCTGGACAGGCCACGTGGTGAGGAGAACCTGGATGAGAGACCCCCTGTGATCTCATGCCAGGACCTTAGCTGAGAACCCCTTGCTCACTTATGTGCCCTCAGGCCCTCTCCACTCCTGCTCTGTCCGTGCCTACCTCTCACCATTTCCACTTTGTCAGTATTGAGGTAGGAGACAGCGGGCCTCTGGGCCAGACACCTGGTATTAGTCAAGTGGAGTAAAATTCAAGCTTTGTTCTCACCCAGACACTCCAAGGGCAAAGCTAGTGGTAAAAGCTGAGTTCTGCTAAAGCAAAGAGAAAAGGTGCCCACTCCTGAGGTCAAGGAAGACTTCTCTGTCTGCACATGTTCAGGAAGTCTTCTTTGGGGTTGAACAGGGAAGGGATCCCACCCCATAATAAGTGTGGACATGCACCCATAGGCCTATATGGAGGGATACATCTGAGAAGAAAGTTGCACACACATCCTTGGGAAGGTGCGTGGACCAGTCAGGTGTGAAGAAAGAAACAAGCTAATTGGCCAAAGGTAGCAAAGACCTATAAGGGCTGTCCCACATAAGTGATTTAAACACCTCCAGACTGTTCCTCCTCACTCACTCCGCACTCCTCTCCAGGTGTGCATCTCTGCCCTCCTTCTGAGCTGGATGAACCAACTGTTTTCCTGTGACCTCTCCCAAATGTTGTGCTATGTATCTAATCATAAACGTTGGACCTGTTTTTACAGTTTTTGCCTCCTTGAAACAGTCTTGTTTACAAACAGGGGCAAGAGCCCGGGCCACTTTTGCTTCTCGCCTCTAGTCTCTGATGGTCTAGTGGCTAGGACTCTTGGTTTTCATCCAGGTTCCCTAGGTTTAATTCCTGGGCAGGGAACTAGGATCTCTCTCTCTGAGATCAGCATCATCCCAGCTCCTGTGCAAAGTGAAAACACTGATTTTTCTATATTGTTTCCCAGTGTGCCTGAGCCCCAGGCCCTTCCCAGGCTTAGGTCAGAGCTGAAAGGAGGCATGTGTGGAAGCAGAGAGTATCAGGAAAGGAGGCTGTCTGTGACATGCCAAAGTTATTCCTCACCATTTTCCAAACTGAGCAAGCCTTGCTTGGTGAAAAGCTGGAAACATCCACATCTGAACAGTGGTCCAGATAGGCCCATGCTCACTCAGTTCTCTCCTGCCTCACCAACCTGGACTCCTGGCAAATGTCCTCACATTAACCTGGGTGATGCATCTGGAGGTAGAACAGGTTCACTATCTCCAAGTAGATGTTTACAGTGATTCCCTTCCATTCAGACGGCTCTCTTTCCCATCCACTGGTCACTGAGGGAGACTTCCTGCTCTGATGGAGTCGCGGGCTCTAGGTAGGTAATTCTATTAGTGAGAACAGTCCACTTGCTCAACAAGTGTCAGCAATTAATCTCACCTGATTTAAAGACTGATCAAAATCTACTTACAAGTGAAAACTAGGTGAGCCAGCATGGTTTTGTATATATGCAAGACCAAAATGAAGACGATAAGGAAAAAAATTGTGAAACGTTGTACTATGATCAATAAAGTTCCTAAGAGGTGCATATTCTAAAGCAAAGTCCTTGTCAGGGTCAGGATGTGGGAAGCGCACTAATAGGCTCAGGATTAGGGTTTGGTTCCCTTCATTCCCCCTTCAGACCCCACAGTTTGGGGACATGCTTCCCAGCTTGGTGAGAATGCACTTGTGTAAGCTTCACAATCAAGGGACAGAGACTCTATTCCATGTACTTCAGAAGGGAAGTTTCCCTTCTTTCTGCAGATATACTTAAGGAAATGTGATATGATCTGATAAGTCTTGAAAATATCTCTTGAAAATGTTGATCATCTTTTTCTTGGTGACACCTGGGAGACATTTTGATATGAATGGTGAAATATGCGACAATATCCCATGAACTGAGCAAAAGTTAAACCAAACTGATTCATCTTATTAAGGTTTTTTTGCAAATGAGTGGGTCTGTCACCCCAGCAGGGTTCTTTCACTCCTCTTCTTGCCTGTCTGCTTCTGTGTGGCTTCCTGGTCTACCAGACAGTGGTCCTGGCAAACCATCATCCCAGCTGCCCTTTGCAGCATCACAGCCACTGTGCTGACTCTTCTTACTTGAACTCCAAGTACTGCCCAACCTCAGCACCCTCTGAGACTGGAAACCCCAGGGTGAGGACCTAGTTTTTCATTCAGGCTGTGAAAGTTGGCAACCCGTAACAGGTCACACCTGAGAAAACACCAGTTTTAAAATGCCACTGTGTAAATGAAAAACACCTACCTTTCTTGTAGAATAAGTTTGTTCTCTTTTTTCCAAAAGTCTTTAAAGTCAGAGCTGAATTCATGCCAGATACCGAAGAAAACGTTTGGGGACACTTCCTTCTCTCCAAGTTTTGGTCTCATGAAGAAATAGGCTGTAGTCTCCAAAAAGCTGTGAAAGCACACACACACACACACACACACACACACACACAAGTATAAAAGCTATAATTACTTTCCAATATGGAGTATTCTTTCTCCATCCAAAGGCTGATTTCATTCAGGCAGTTACTATTACCAAGAGGACTCAACTCTTCGGCACCAACAGGAGTTCTCTTAATGTTTCATGTTTGAGTTTTTGGACACAGATGTTAGCAGTGGATAAGAGTCCTCCACATAATGCTAACTATCCCTGGTCCATCCATTTTCAAAATTAATCACTATGTGTCTGACCTATTTCAGAAATGAACCTGTAATCAAGTTGGGACATAAGGGAAGTTGTGGGTCTATACTTTTTTCTAGACTCTAAACAAATGAAATATCAGCCCTCTGCCCCTAAACTAACATGTATGTATATTATACATGTTAGTTTAATACATGTACATGTATAATATGTGTATTGTACTGCTTCTATACTATTTGACTTCCTATATTGCTGATGGGGGAAAAGTCAACAGCCCTGGGTGATACTGACAGAGGCTGCCCCTGAAGATCATGGTAACACAGCTGAGTGGGTATGAGCAGGGCGGCCAGCATCCTGACAGCAGCAACAGTGCCCATCTCTAGAAGGTGCCATCAAGGCTGCTTCATATTACACGTACACGATGCTCAGAAGAATTTCAAAGGGTTGACAGCACACAACTATGCTACACCTTGATGTGGGCCTCCCAGACTCCAGAAGGGTGCACTGCTTAAGCCATCCAGTATGGTATTTTGTGATGACACTCAGAACTAAGGCAAATGATCTAGATTTTTAAATACATAAATTTCAGGGGGCAAAGTCTATTGTAAACACTTAAGAGACACTGTCTAATTAGAATGGTTTGAATTTCTTTATATCTTGCTCCAAACTGGAAGAAAATAAAATCATTTATTACATATATGAATTAATTGGAGTTTTGAAAAGAAACTGGGTATTTGATGAGATTAGAGATTATTATTATTGTTGGGGATGAAACTGCTGGTGGTTATTTTTTAAAGGGGATCTTTTAGAGATACATACTAAAATCTACATGAATGACATTATACCTGTTGAAGACTTGCTTAAAAAACAGTGTGGGAGGGGGCAGGCGGGTGGGGGTATAGACAAAACCAACTCAGGAACTGCTGAAGCTGGGTGTGAATACATGATGACCACGGTACACCCTGTTTCCTGCCTCTGAGTCACAGTTAAGCTCTTCACCTGCATGGTGTTTAATTTACCTACCCCTGCTTCCTTTAGCCAAGTGTCAAATCATTGTCTTCTATTTCTGGCATCTCAGATGTCTTATTATTGGATTTTCCTCCAGATCCTAAGAGCATATGCAGATTTCTGCATCTATAATATTCTCTCAGCCATGTAGACTCATTGAAAAACACCATAATTTATATACAAGTGTTATTTGTATTCAATGTTCCCACGTCCTCACTCATTTTAAAATCTGGCTTCATAGACCACCATTCCACTACTTTTCTCTCAAGAGTCTCTGATATAAATGTATAATTTTTAGCAATTTTTCTTCTCAAGACCTAAAATAGTGGAACCATTACTATCTTGTTTACTTGAACTTGAAATTGAGAAATTATTAACAGCTTTCTTTTGCTCCTTTAGGTTAAACTGATGCAAACTGAATTAAATATATTCCATTTTCCTCTTACAAAAGTCTCAGAAGTTTACAGGAGACAGTTGACATAATGGTCACCTATTTCATGGCCTAAATTTGTATTAACTTTAGATTAAAAAAAAAAAGTTGAAAAGATAATATTGAGAATTTCAATACAGCCTCCATTCAGCTTCTCCTAATATTAATATCTCATATAACCACTAAAAGATAACATAGAAAATGAGGGGATTTGCTTGTTAGGAGCCATTGCAAACTATCTGCTGAGTAAAGTGAGTGAAACTGTATAAATGAGTAGGGAGGACAGGTAAGGGTGGTCACCCCAATGTGGTGCTGGCTTGCTGACCCTAAAAGACACAGACAGACACACAAAGGTATATATATATTTAATTGAAGTATAGTCTTGTGGTAATTTCAGGTATACATCATAGTGATCCAGTTATTTTTTCAGATTCTTTTCCATTATAGGTTATTACAAAATACTGACTATAATTTCTAAAATACTGACTATAAAGTAGGTCCTTGTTGCTAATCTATTTTGGCACAGTGGTTGTATCTGCTAATCTAAAACTTCTAATTACACATATTACATGTAAGTAAGATCATAATAGTATTTGCCTTACCCTGCCTGACTGATTTCAATAGGTGTAATATTCTCCTGGAGAAGGAAATGGCAACGCACTCCAGTGTTCTTGCCTGGAGAATCCCAGGGACGGGGGAGCCTGGTGGGCTGCCATCTATGGGGTTGCACAGTCGGACATGACTAAAGTGACTTAGCAGTTAGCAATATTCTCTAGTCATGTCTAGCTCTTTGAAACATGGACTGCAGCATGCCAGACTCCTGTTATTCACCATCTCCTGGAGTTTCCTCAAATTCATGTCCATTGAATCAATGATGCCATCCAACCATCTCATCCTCTGTCACCCCCTCTCCTCCTGCCATCAAACTTTCCCAGCATCAGCATCTTTTCCAATGAGTTGGCTCTTAAAATCAAGTAGCCAAAGTATTGGAGTTTCCACTTCAGCATTAGTCCTTCCAATGAATATTCAAGATTGGTTTCCTTTAGGATTGACTCATTCGATGTCCCTGCTGTCACTCTTAAGAGTCTTCTCCAGCACCACAGTTCAAAAGCATCAGTTCTTTGGCACTCAGTCTTCTTTATGGCCCAACTCTCATATCCATACTTCAGATGCTTACTGGAAAAACCATAATTTTGGCTATACAGGGCTTTGTCAGCAAAGTGATGTCTCTGCTTTTTAATATGGTACCTAGGTTTGTTACATCTTTTCTTCCAAGGAGCAAGTGTCCTTTAATTTCATGGCTGCAGTCACCATCCGCAGAGATTTTGGAGCCCAAGAAGATAAAGTCTGTCACTGTTTCCACTTTCCACTATTTTCCCATCTATTTGCTACTGTTTCCACTTTACTTGCCATCTATCAGGTGAAATAATGGGCTGGATAAAGCGCAAGCTGGAATCAAGCCTGCCAGGAGAAATATCAATGACCTCAGATATGCAGATGACACCACCCTTATGGCAGAAAGCAAAGACGAACTACAGAGCCCTTAATGAAGGTGAAAAAGGAGAGTGAAAAAGCTGGCTTAAAACTCAACATTCAAAAAACTAAGATCATGGCATCCAGTCCCATCACTTCATTGCAAATAGATGTGGAAACAATGGAAACAGTGACAGATTTTATTTTCTTGGGCTCCAAAATCACTGCAAGATGGTGACTGCAGCCATGAAATTAAAAGATGCTTGCTCCTTGGAAGGAAAGCTTTAACAAACCTATTGTGATAATTGCTCAGTGGTGTCCAACTCTTGGTGATTCCATGGACTGTAGCCCACCAGGCTTCTCTGTCCATGGAATTCTCCAGGCAAGAATACTGGAGTGAGTTGTCATGCTCCTCTCCAGGGGGGTCTTCCTGACCTAAGGAATTGAACCAGGGTCTCCAGCATTGCAGGCAGATTCTTTACCAGTGACAAACATAGTGTATTAAAAAGCTGAGACACTACTTTGCTGACAAAGGTCTGTACAGTCAAAGCTATGGTTTTTCCAGTGATCATGTGTGGATGTGAGAGTTGGACCATAAAGAAGACTGAGTGTCAAAAAACTGATGCTTTTGAACTATGCTGTTTGAGGAGACTCTTGAGAGGCCCTTGTACTGTAAGGAGATCAAACCAGTCAGTCCTAAAGGAAAATAATCCTGTGTATTCATTGGAAGAACTGATATTGAAACTCCAATATTTTGGCTGCCTGAGGTGAAGAGATGACTCATTAGAAAAGACCCTGATGCTGGGAAAGATAAAAGGCAGGAGGTGAAGGGGATGACAAATGATGGGATAGTTGGATGGCATCATTGACTCAATGGACATGAGTTTGAGCAAGCTCCGGGAGATGGTGAAGGTCAGGGAAGCCTAGTGTGCTGCAGTCGGTGGGGTCACAAAGATTCGAACAGAACTGAACAACATTTGTCATGAGGTGATGGGACCGGATGCCATGATCCTAGTTTTCTGAATGTTGAGTTTTAAGTCAGCTTTTTCATTCTCATCTTTCACCCTCATCAAGAGGCTCTTGAGTTCCTCTCACTTTCTGCCATGGGTGGTGTCATCCGCATATCTGTGGTTATTGACATTTCTCCTGGCAATCTTAGTTTCAGCTTGATCTTCATCCAGCCTGGGATTTTGTATGATGTGTTTTGCATAAAAGTTAAATAAGCAGAGTGACAAATATAGCTTTGACATACTCCTTTTCCAATTTTTAATCAATTTGTTGTTCCACGTTTAGTTCTAACTATTGCTTCTTGACTTGCATACAGGTTACTCAGGAGACAGGTAAGTTGTTCTGGTAACCCCATCCCTTTAAGAATTTTCCACAGTTTGTTGTGATCCACACAGTCAAAGACTTTAGCATAGTGAATGAAGCAGAAGTAGATGATTTTCTGGAATTCTCTTGCTTTTTCTATGATCCAGTGGATGTTGGCAATGTGATTCTCTAGTTCCTCTCCCTTTTTAAAATCCAGCTTGAACATCTGGAAGTTTTCGGTTCACATACTGTTGAAGCTTAGCTTGAAGGATTTTGAACATAAACTTGCTAGCATGTGAAATGAGTGCAGTAGTTTGAACATTCTTTGGCATTGCCCTTCGTTGGGATTGGAATGAAAACTGACCGTTTCCAGTCCTGTGGCCACTGCTGAGTTTTTTCTTTCATACTGAGTGCAGTACAGCATTACCTTTTAGGAGTTGAAATCATACAGTAACCTGTTTTCAGTTTTCCGAGGAACCACCATAATGTTTCCCATGGAAGCAGCACCAGTTTACATTCCCACCAACAGTGTAGGAGGGTTCTCTTTTCTCTGTACTTTCTCCAGCATTTATTATTTGTCAACTTATTGAAAATGGCCATTTTGACAGGTGTGAGGGGATACTTCACTGTAGTTTTGATTTATGTCTCTCTAATAATTAGCCACACTGAGCATTTTTCATGTGCCCGTTGGCCACCTGTAAGTCTTCTTTGGAGAAATGTCTGTTTGGGTTTTCCGCCTACTTCTTGGCTGGGTTGTTTGTTTCTTTAATACTTAAAGAGTTATATGAGCTATTTTTATATTTCCATGATAGCACCCTGTTGGTTACATTATTTGAAGATACTTTCTTTCCTTCTGTAGGTAGCCTTTCCATTTAAATTTTTTTTAATGTTTTTCTTTGCTGTGTGAAAGCTTTTAAATTTGATTAGGCCTCATTTATTTTATTTTTTAAAATATGTATTTATTCCTGGCTATGCTGCCTCTTTGTTGCTGTACTCAGTCTTTCTCTAGTGGTAGCAAATGGGGACTACTTTCCAGTTGGGGTGCATGGGCTTTTCATTGTGGTGGCTTCTCTTTTGTGGGGAACGGACTCTAGAACACGGGCTCAGTAATTGTGGTGCGTGAGCCTACTTGCTCCACGGCAGGTGGGATCTCCCCAGAGCAGGGATCAAACCCATGTCCCCTGCATTGGCAGGTGAATTCTTAACCATTGGACCACCAGGAAAGTCCTGGTCTCATTTAGTTTTATTTGTCATTTTATTTTAGTTAATTAATTTTAAATTTTTATTTTAAAATTTTTAATTATTTTATTTATTTTAAATTTTTTATTTAAAAATTTAATTACTTTTTATATTATTATTTTCATTTTATTTAATAAACTATTTAAAAATTTTTATTTGGGTGTGCTGGGTCTTAGCTACAGCACACAGGATGTTAGTTGCAGCATGCAGGATCTAGTTCCCTGACCACAGATCAAACCTGGGGCCTCTGCATTGGGAAGTCAGAGTCTTAACTACTGGACCACTAGGAAGTCCTGCTCTCATTTATTTTTGTTTTTATTTCTTTTGCCTTGGAAGACTGATCTTAGAAAATGTTGCTGTGATTTATGTCTGAGAATGTTTTGCCTATGTTCCCTTCTAGGAGTTTTATGATGTCATGTCTTATATTTCAGTTTTTAAAAAATTTTGAGTTTATTTTTGTATCTGGTGTGAGAGAGTGTTCTAAAAAACACAAATTAGTAATGTAAATAATGAAAGAAGCGTTGTCACTACTAATTCCATGGACATTTAAAGAAATGCTATGAATAATTCTGTGATAAAAATTTTATAACTTGGATATAAGTCAAATCTTGGAAAGACAGTAACTACCAGAAATCTCACAGTAGAAATAATCTGAAAACATGTATATCTATTAAATAAATTAAGTCAATAATTTATAACCTTCCAGAAAACAAACACATGGCCTAGGTGATTTCTCTAGAGAATTCTATCACATCCTTATAGGGGGGGAAAAAATGAATCTCTCTTAGAAGGTAGTGGCAGAAGAAAGAGTTCCTAACTCATTCTATAAAGCCAGAAATTTTCTCATACCCAAACAAGATAATGGCATTACAAGAAAAAAAAAGTGCAGGCCAATATGCCTCTTCAGAATAGATTTTAAAATTCACAACAAAATTAGCCAATAGAATTCAACATGAATAAAAAGAGTTATACACCATGATCAAGTGATGTTTATTCTAGTTATGCAAATGAGTTCAATATTCAAATTAAAAATTTAATCTACTGCATCAATAAACTAAAGAAAAAATCATATGATGATATTAACTTATGCAGGAAAGATATTTGATAAAATACTCTCAGCAAACCAGGGATAGAGAATTTCCTTGACTTAAGAAAAGAACTTTCCTTGACTTAAGAAAAGAACTCCTATAGCTAACATTTAGAATGGTGTTAGTATAGCTAACACCATTCTAAATGTTAAGATACTGAAATTTTTCCTCCTAAGAATGGTTATAAGGCCAGAATGCCCTCTCTTTTACTTCTGTTTCACATCACCCTGGAAGTTGTAGCTAATATAATAAAACAAGAAAAATAAATAAGGTTTACAGATTGGGAGGGAAGAAGTAAAGCTGTATTTGCAGATGAATGTGCTTATGTAGGGGCTTCCCTGGTAGCTCAGCTGGTAAAGAATCCACTTGCTATGCAGGAATCGAATTGACCCAGTTCAATTCCTGGGTCAGGAAGATCCCCTGAAGAAAGAGTAGGCTACCCATTCCAGTATTCTTTGGCTTCCCTGGTGGTTCAGACAGCAAAAATCTGCCTGCAACGCAGAAGACCTAGGTTCAATCCTGGGTCTGGAAGATTCTCTGGAGGAGGGCATGGCAACCTACTCCAGTATTCTTGCCTGAGAATCTCAATGGACAGAGGAGCCTGGAGGGTTACAGTCCTTGGGGTTGCAAAAAGTCAGACATGAGTGAACAATGACGCACGCAGCACAGCACGTCTATGTGGAAGTGCCAAAGAATCTACAAAATAGTTCCTGGAACTAAGAAACAAACACAGGAACATTGAAGGATACAGGTCAGTACACAAAACTCGGAAGTTTTCTGATATACCAGCATTGAACAAGTAAATTTTGAAATTAAAACCATAAATAATTTCCTATAGCACAAAAACATGGAATACTAAGGTATAAATCTAGTTACAAATATAAGGTCTATGAGGAAAATTACACAACTATGATGAAAATATCAAATAAGATCTAAATAAATGGAGAGATATACCAAGAACATGGGTTGTCACTAAGTTGCCTCTGACTCTTTCTGACCCCATGAACTGCAACACACCAGCCTTCTCTGTCCATCACTATCTCCCTAAGTTTGCTCAAACTCATGTCCATTGAGTCAGTGGTGTAACCATCTCATCCTCTGTCACCCCCTTCTCCTCTTTCCTTCAATTTTTCCCAGTATCAGTCTTTTCCGATGAGTTAGCTCTTCACATCAGGTGGCCAAAGTATTGGAGCTTCAGCATTGGTTCTTCCAATGAATATTCAGATTTCCTTTAGGATTGACTGGTCTGATGTCTGCTGCTCAAGGGACCCTCAAGACTATTCTCCAGCACCACAGTTCAGAAGTGTCAGTTCACTGGTGCTTAGCCTTCTTTATAGTCCAACTCTCAGATCCATACATGACTACTGGAAAAACCATAGGTTTGACTACACAGACCTTTGTCAGCAAAGTGATGTCTCTGCTTTTTAATACACTGTCTAGGTTTGACATAGCTATTCTTTCAATGAGCAAGTGTCTTTTAATTTTGTGGCTACACTTACTGTCTGCATTGATTCTGGACCCCAAGAAAATGAAATCTGACATATTTCCACATTTTTCCCATCTATTTGCCATCAAGTGGTAGGACTGGATGCCATGATCTTAGCTTCTTGAATCTTGAGTTTTAAGCCAGCTTTTTCACTCTCCTCTTTCACTTTCATCAAGAAACTCTTTAGTTCCTCTTTGCTTTCTGCCATAAGTGTGGTGTCATCTGCATATCTGAGGCTGTTGATATTTCTCCTGCTATTCTTGAGCAAAGCCTGCATCTAGCCCAGCATTTCACATGATGTACTCTGCATATAAGTTAAGTAAGCAGGGTGACAATATACAGCCTTGATGTACCCCTTCCCAATTTTGAATCAGTCCTTTGTTCCAATGAACATGGGTAGGAATAGTTAATATTGTAAAGATGCCAGTTCTTCCCAACTTAATTTTATTCATGTAATTCCAATAAAAATCTGAACAAGTTATTTTATGGATATTGACAAACTGATTCACTACCCAATTTTAAGACACACTATAAAGTGGAACAGTGTGATATATTAGCAAAAGAGTAGACATACACATTAATGAAACAGAATAGAGTGTCCAAAAGTAGGCTCAGAAATGTAGCTGACTGATCTTTGAAAAAGGAACAAAGGTAACTCAATGGAGAAATGATAGTCTTTTAAACAAAGGCGCTGGAACAGCTGAATATTTATACGCAAAAATCAACAAAAAGATTCTATAAACAGACATCACATCTTATACACACACACACACACACACACAAACACTCACAAACCGAAAATACTGATCAACAACCTGTGGTGAGAAAAGTTAAACAATTTGAAGGTGTTATATTATTTTGGGAGGGGCAAAGTTATTAAATAAACATTGGTTGATTTAAAGGTATTAAAAATAGGAGAAATAAAATGTATCATGTTTGTGGCAGCCACAAGTATGCATCTTTCAGATCTCCTAGGTTCCAGCTGTGGAAAATGGAAGTGAGCAAGGGCCTTGGATGCTGTCTTGAAGCCCATCACTCCATCTGTACAGAGGCCCGGGTTTGCTCCTGGCCAGCAAG
>SJXQ01000546.1:107728-154697 GCA_006408695.1 Aepyceros melampus | reverse complement strand
TTCTTTACAGCATCGGATCTTGCGTCCTTCACCTAGGGCAAACTGTGGGTCATATCCAGTCTGCCTCACCCAGCAAATAGATATTCTGTAAAAGAACTGCCTGAGAGGTATGGAGAATAGCTGTTCCACACAGTAACCACAAAAATGTAATTGATCTCATTACAATGTCACCAGCCCTTGCAAAAGAGGTATTGTTTCAAAGTTAGAACCTTGAGATTCGGGGAATACCTCAAGCAGAACTTTTGTGTAGGGTCCTCTGGCACTCAGATTCTTCTGGTGGCATCCCCATTATTTATAAAAGAGGACAGAAGGTTTGCTGCATACTTCTGTTTAATTGCATCCTGCTGAACAGTTGAAGCAGATTCAGGAATTTTCAAAATTTGAACTCAATGGGCCATTTATCTTTTAATGCTTGAGAAGGAATAGGGAAAGAGAGCATTTCAAGTTGAACTGGGGCAATTCAAGTACCCGAGGACTGTTCTGTTGCAGGGAGCACTAACTGGTGACCAAAGGTCAAGATTCCCTTCCATGATGTAGACTTGTTTCTGAGAGGAGGCTTCCCAGCCATTTCCCAGCCCCACCTACCTCTAGGCAGAGCCATTTGACTAGTTCTTATCAGTACAATAATCCTGGAGAAGGAAATGGCACCCCACTCCAGTACTAATGCCTGGAAAATCCCATGGACAGAGGAGCCTGGTAGGCTACAGTCTATGGGGTCGCAAAGAGTCGGACACAATTGAGCGACTTCACATCAGTACAATAAGTAGGTATGATATGTATCATTTCAGGGCCAATATGATTAAGTAGTGGGTGATTCTTCACTCTCATTTTTCTATCTACTGTTGGAACATTAGGGTGACCTTAAAGCCACAATGTGGGATAAAGCTTCAAGATGGAAATAGCTGAATTATTGAGTCACCACTTGGAGATGTGTCACAGATTCTCCAACAGATTGACTTGAAAGATAAATAAGTTTCCATTGTGCTAAGCCCCTGAGATGTAGGAGTTGTTTGTTATTGCAGCTAGTGATTAATACATGTTCTCTGGCCTGTTAAGTACTCTGGTCAAATTATAGGGCCTTGAGGCTATTGTCCTCTGTGATCTCTTGGACCAAGGAGTGGCTGTCTATCTCTGAGACACTGTTTCCCTCAAAGCTGGCTTCCAGTGAGCCCCTGGACTGAGTAAACCTGGTACAAGTCAAAAACTAGGGAAATCAGGTACTGTCTCTTCCACCTTAGGAAATTCTTCATTTAGTGATATTTTGAATTTCCCACCTCTTACTGTGCTGACAGGCTCTATCAGGAGGCAGCAATGATTCAACGCTCAAGAAGATCAGTCTGGCAGAGCTTCAGAAGCTCTCTGCCTTGGCAGATTTCACAATGCACATCAACACTAGCATAGCCTTTGGGAGATCCTAGCAAGAATATTCTGCTGAGGCGTCACTACAGACAGCCTAACAATCAACTTGCTTGTTGAGGCTTTTTGAAGATCTACATAATGCCCAGTGTTCTGAATGACACACATAGAAAAAAACATATAGGACCAAGGATAGACTAGGAAAGCCTGAGATTTATCTTATGCTTTTATCCCTCTGCTCCTATGGCTACAATCCCACATTTGCTATGGGGCAGGTGCCCTGAATAAGATAGTCTATTTCTTGACTTGCCACTTCAGTGCCATTATCTGCTGCCTCATTGGTGCCTGCAGGACATACTCCAACTCCTTGACTTGCACTGCCATATTTTTTTAAATCAAGACTCCATCTATCTTGTGCCTTTCCCAGGGCTTTCAAATACTATTCTCCTTGTCCACTGCTCATCTCCTTCAGATAAATTGTCAGTTGAAATATGCTAAACCAGACCCTCAAATGCTCTGGCATTCTGCCTGCCACACACAGGACTCTTGAGCTCTGACCTCCCTGATAACCAAGTTTGACATCTTATACACCTATACCTCTGCCTAGAACCCCTCACCATTTAAGTAGCAAAAGACACAATCTCTGCTATTTTCCTGCACCACCCAGTACTTCCAGGTTATAGTCTTTGAGAACTCTAGGTTGCCTATAACCAGTAATACTGCTCACTGGAATGGGGGGAAGGTGTATGGTAGAAAGCTGATCTTGCTTTCCTCCTGTCCCATGTCCTACCTCACGTTTCCCAAAGCGACAATGATAAAAACTAGAAGACTTTTTTCTGGCTCCATTACAGATTTCTGATGCTTTTGAACTGGGGTATTGGAGAAGACTCTTGAGAGTCCCTTGGACTGCAAGGAGATCAAACCAGTCCATCCTAAAGGAAATCAGTCCTGAATATTTGTTGGAAAGAATGCTGAAGCTGAAGCTCCAATGCCGATGCTGAAGATCCAATACTTTGGCCACTTGGTGTGAAGAACTGACTCATCAGAAAAGACCCTGATGCTGGGAAAGATTGAAGGCAGGAAGAGAAAGGGATGGCAGAGGATGAGATGATTGGATGGTATCACATTTTTTCTGGCTCCATTACAGATTTCTGATGCTTTTGAACTGGGGTATTGGAGAAGACTCTTGAGAGTCCCTTGGACTGCAAGGAGATCAAACCAGTCCATCCTAAAGGAAATCAGTCCTGAATATTTGTTGGAAAGAATGCTGAAGCTGAAGCTCCAATGCCGATGCTGAAGATCCAATACTTTGGCCACTTGGTGTGAAGAACTGACTCATCAGAAAAGACCCTGATGCTGGGAAAGATTGAAGGCAGGAAGAGAAAGGGATGGCAGAGGATGAGATGATTGGATGGTATCACTGACTCATGGACATGAGTTTGCGCAAACTCCAGGAGTTGGTGATGGACAGGGAAGCCTGGCATGCTGCAGTCCATGGGGTCACAAAGAATCGGACATAATTGAACTACTGAACTGAACTGCTGCCTCAGCCTTACTCACAGCAGGATATAAAGTGGTCCACAGGATACCTTAAGCTCCTGATAGGTACCTGGCTTATTGCTGTCACAATACTGCCTATCTCAAAGGACCAAACCAAAGGAGGCTATAATAAGAACTAATCATTTATTTATTCAACAAATGTTAACTGAGCACCAAATATGTTGCAGATACTGTGCCAGGCACTGGGGATACCATAGTGGATTTAAAAAAAAAGTCCTTCTCTCATCTCTCATGTAGCTGAAACTCTGGTAATGAGATAGATACAATAAACAAATAATTAAACAAAGATGTGTCAGATGGATATTTAAGTGCTGGAAAGAAAATTAAGCAGAGTAAAAACACAAAGAGTGACTAGGAGAGGGATTGCTCTTTTAGGAAGAGTGGTCAGGGAAGCCTTCTCTGAGATGCTCACATTTGAATGAAGTCCTGAATGCAGTAAGGTAACAAGGCATGGAGAAAGTGTTCTAGGAGAGGGGACAACAAGCCAAACAGCCTGAGATGTGAAAAAGTGTGGTGTGTGTGATAAGCAGGAAGAAGGCCAGAGTGATCAGAGTTACATTCTCTTTAAAAGACCGTCAGACCCCTCATGCCTTACATTCCCGTCTAATTTGCCACAAGAAGGAAGTTCAAGCCTCCCATTATCACCTACACCATTCTCTTTGCTTGACTCTTTACACCCTCTAATCCAACTCCAGCTCCCATCCGTCTCTGACCCCATAAAACCTCCACTGTGCCCTAGTTCAACCAAATTCTCCCCTTTCTCCATGCTTGCATTCAGACATCTGAACATGGCTGAAAGGAAAAAAAAAAAAAAAACTATGTTGACAAGTCTCACTTTAAGTTTATAACTACAATACTTGAGCCCCGAATCTCCTAACAATCATACATTTCTTAGCCATTTACTCTATCATTCTTCTAGATAGCTATTTCACACCTTTTCCTCTCTCCTCAAGCCTCCAACATCTTTCCGTCTCCCCACTCTTAGTAATAACCTCAATTCTTATTTTTTGTCTATGCAGAAGCAATCAGAAGACAATTAGCTGACCTTCCCACAACCAAATTGGCCCTTCTTCAGACATCCATCCTTGTACTATGTGCCTTCCTTCTTAACACAAAGGATGAATTCTCTATGCCCTTATCATAGGACCATCCTTCCACTGTGAACTGGAATTCATTCCTTCCAGACTATTCAAGGACTTTGCTCCTGTAAATAAACCCTCTCTTTCTCCTATGATCATCAATATTTTGCTGTCCATTGAATCAGTTCTGTCACTTACCAATATGCTTCTCTAGCCTATATCCACTTCTAACTACTCTCCAATTCTCTGCTATTCCCTATGGTGAAGCACTACAAAGAGTTATCTGTACCATCTGGCTCTACTTTCTCATCTCTCATTCTTTCTTCAACCTTTTCCTCCCAGGCTTTTGGGTAATGGTTACATGGAGGTTTATTACATTATTCTCTGTTTGTATACATTTAATTTTTTCCATAATACAAAATTAAGAGTCAAGAAAGTTTATTTTGGTGAGTGAGAGCTCTCTCGAACATGAATAGTTGATTTGGTCACCATCACCCTGATATCACCACCAGTCAGAGACATCACACACACACACACAAAAGCAACAACAACAACAACAAAATTACAGGCTAATATCTGTATGATGAACATAGGTGCAAAAATCCTCAACAAAATTCTAGGAAACAGAACCCAGCAACACCTTAAAAGGATTATACACCACGACTGAGTCAGATTTATCCAAGGAATGCAACAGATCTTTAATATATACAAATCTATCAATGTGATACACCATATTAACAAATTAACAAAAGATAAAAATCATATGGTAATTGTATTGCTTCTCATCCTGTTCCTGACACCAGTTGTCTCTCTTTTCACACTCTCTGCACTATTGCTAAACCCAGGGTAGGCAAGGCATGAGGAAAGAGGCTGGAAGAAGATGCCAGGAGCCACAGGAACTTCAGGCAGGTTTATTCTCTTCTGGCTGGCACAGCAGCTGTAGCAGCAGACATAGCATAACACAACATGACCGCACACAGCCTCTCTCCTGGCTGACACAGCAGCCATAACAGTATTCTCTCCTGGCTGATGCTACAGCCGTAGCAGTATTCATCCACTCTCTCCTCTCGTGGCTAACCCAACAGACACAGCCATGACGCAGCAGTAATGCCGCCGCTTTTTTGGATGGAGCTCACATATATGCATACACAAAGTAGCACGTGAACAAATGAATATCTCATGATGTGAAGTGCTATAAGGGATCTTAGCTGTTACATAGTCATTATTTACAAAATGTGGGGCAAGAGAGCCTGAACATGCCTACTTGGCTAATTTGCTGTCTCTCCACAATAATCTCAATCAGTTCAGTTCAGTCACTCAGTCGTGTCTGACCCTTTGCGACACCATGGACTGCAGCGTGCCAGGATTCCCTGTCCATCACCAACTCCCGGAGCTTGCTCAAACGCATGTCCATTGAGTCAGTGATGCCATGCAACCATCTCATCCTCTGTCTTCCCCTTCTCCTCCTGCCTTCAATCTTCAGAATCTTTCCCAGTGAGTCAGTTCTTGACATCAGGTGGCCAAAGTATTGAAGCTTCAGCTTCAGCATCACTCCTTCCAGTGAATATTCAGGACTGATTTCCTTTAGGATGAACTGGTTATATCTCCTTGCAGTCCAAGAGACTATCTAAAGTCTTCTCCAACACCACAGTTCAAAAGCATCAATTCTTTGGCTCTCAGCTTTCTTCACAGTCCAACTTTCACATCCATACATGACTACTAGAAAAACCATAGCTTTGACTAGCCTGACTTTTGTTGGCAAAGTAATGTCTCTGCTTTTTAACATGCTGTCTAAGTTGGTCATAGCTTTTCTTCCAAGGATCAAGGGTCTTTTAATTTCATGGCTGCAGTCACCTCTGCAGTGATTTTGTAGGCCCCCTCCCCAAAAATAAAGCCTCTCACTGTTTCCATTGTTTCCCCATCTATTTACCATGAAGTGATGGGACCAGATGCCATGAACTTAGTTTTCTGAATGTTGAGTTTTAAGCCAACTTTTTCACTCTCCTCTTTCACTTTCACCAAGAGGCTCTTTAGTTCTTTGCTTTCTGCCATAAGGGTGGTGTCATCTGCATATCTTAGGTTATTGATATTTCTCCCGGCAAACTTGATTCCAGCTTGTGTATCATCCAGCCCAGCATTTCTCATGATGTACTCTGCATATAAGTTAAATAAACAGGGTAACAGTATACAGCCTTGACATATTCCTTTCCCGATTTGGAACCAGTCTGTTGTTCCATGTCTGGTTCTAACTATTGCTTCTTGACCTGCATACAGGTTTCTCAAGAGGCAGATCAGGTGGTCTGCTATTCCCATCTCTTTCAGAATTTTCCAGTTTGTTGTGATCCACACAGTCAAAGACTTTGGCATAGTCAATAAAGCACAAATAGATGTTTTTTTTTTGGAACTCTCTTGCTTTTTCAATTATCCAACGGATGTTGGCAGTTTGATCTCTGGTTACTCTGCCTTTTCTAAATCCAGCTTGAACATCTAGAAGTTCATGGTTCACATACTCTTGAAGCCTAGCTTGAAGAATTTTGAGCATTACTTTGCTAGCGTGTGAGATGAGTGCAATTGTGTGGTAGTTTGAGCATTCTTTCGCATTGCCTTTTTTTGGGATTGGAATGAAAACTGACCTTTTCCAGTCCTGTGGCCACTGATGAGTTTTCCAAATTGCTGACACTGAGTGTCAGCAAATTTGCTGCACATTGAGTGCAGCACTTTCACAGCATCATCTTTCAGGATTTAGAGAAATGCAAATTAAAACCACAAGATATCATCTCACATTTGTTATAATGGCCATTATGTTAAAAAACCAAAACAAAACAGAAAATAGGAAACAATGAGTGTTGGTGGATATAAAGAAATTGGTTGGTGGGGATGTAAAATGGTGCAGCTACTATAAAAAATAGTATGGAGGCTTCTGAACAAAATAAAAATAGAACTAACACATGATCCAGCAATCTTAGTTCTGCATATTTGTCCAAAAGAAATGAAAACAAGATCTTATAAATATATTTTTCTTCCATATTCATTGCTGCATTATTGGCAATAACTAAGAGGTGGAAACAACCTAAGTGTCCTTTGACAGATAAATGGAAAAAGAGAATGTTTCATGTACACAGAATATTGTGAAAGCTAAAATTTTATGGAATAGCAAATGATTTCAAACAGACAAACAATCTTGAAAAGTTGAGGCACTCTGACTAGCCAGTTTCAAAACTTACTACACAGTTGTAACAATCAAGACTGTGGTACTAGAATAAAAAGAAAGATATATAGAGAGAGACCAGTGAAATAATACTGGCAGTCTGTAAATAAATCTATATATTTATCATTATATTAGTCTGACAGAATAAAGTACCAGAGACAGCAGCATGGATTGAACAACTAAAGTTTATTTCTTCATGATTCTGGATGCTCGAAATCTGAAATAAAGATTTTGTCAGGATCGATTGCTTCTGAGGCTGCTCTCCTTGGCTTTTAGATGGCCACCTCCAACGTATTCCTCACATGGTCTTCTCTCTGTGTATGTTCGGATCCAAATCTCTTCTTATAAGAGCACCAGTTATATTGGACTAGGACCCACCCTTAGACTTCATTTTAACATAACTGCTTCTTTAAAAACTGAAATTCAATCACATTCTGAAGTACTGAGGGTTAGGACTTTAATATATAAATTTTGATTTTTTTTTTTTTAATGAGTTCGTGACATTGTACAGGAGACAGGGACCAAGACCATCCTCATGGAAAAGAAATGCAAAAAAGCAAAATGACTGTCTGGGGAAGCCTTACAAATAGCTATGAAAGAAGAGAAGCAAATAGCAAAGGAGAAAAAGAAAGATATAAGCATCTGAATGCAGAGTTCCAAAGAATAGCAAGAAGAGATAAGAAAGCCTTCTAGTATGGATGTGAGAGTTGGACTGTGAAGAAGGCTGAGCGCAGAAGAATTGATGCTTTTGAACTGTGGTGTTGGAGAAGACTCTTGAGAGTCCCTTGGAATGCAAGGAGATCCAACCAGTCCATTCTGAAGATCAACACTGGGGTTTCTTTGGAAGGAATGAAGCTAAAACTGAAGCTCCAGTACTTTGGCCACCTCATGCAAAGAGTTGACTCATTGGAAAAGACCCTGATGCTGGGAGGGATTGGGGGCAGGAGGAGAAAGGGACGACCAAGGATGAGATGGCTGGATGGCATTACGGACTCAATGGACGTGAGTCTGAGTGAACTCCGAGAGTTGGTGATGGACAGGGAGGCCTGGCATGCTGCGATTCATGGGGTCACAAAGAGTCGGACACGACTGAGCGACTGAACGGAGCGGAACACCTACCTACTGTGTACCAACCCCATCTGAATGTACAAAACTAAAAATTCACATAGAGTGACTTTTCCAGTAAAGGACGAAGCTGGGTCTCTCATAGGTAGCCTTTCAAGTTACTAGATGCTGACGTTGAAGGAGATAAAATTAAAAGCCTAATGTGACTTTTAGAATTTGAATGACTAATGATGTCATTAAGTAAGACAGAAAACAAAGGAGGAGAAGCTGGGGAGAGAAAAATATTGAACTAAATACTTGATATGATACATCTCAGGGGCCAGTGGGCATTCAGGGTTTGGCAGGAAGGATGCCAGAGAAAGGTAAGGAAAAGATAAAACAATAAGGAATTATGAACCCACATTAAGGAGTTTAAATTTTACACCATGAATACCAGGGAGCCACCGGAGGTTTCTAAGGAGAATAGCCTGATCCGACTTGAATTTCAGAAATTTCATGTTGCTGCCACTAAGGGAAATAGAATGAAGAGAAACGAAGGGAGACTTAGTAAGCTACTTCACTGTTTCTTTAAAGCCTTATTCACTAATGCATTTTCTTTTACCCAGGGCTTATATCTTCACCTTATGCAGGACTCTGGTCTTGAGAGGGTAACAGGCAGGAAGGCCAGGGGTCTCCAAACGGAGGAGATAGCCTGCAAGTGTCAGACATTTTATCTCTCTTAAGCGGCAGGAGGAAACAAACTAGGGATATTTTTTCCTTCTCTATACAAATTTAAAAGGAGATTTCTTTTAAAATTCTGTGTTGCCATAATGACACCTGGTTTCACCTGAAGTTAACCAATGCCTTTTTCTTATGGAAATGTTTATCTTAGGCTATGCTACTGTACTATGCATTTACCCCAAACTCTGTCTTCAAGTTGGTTCCGCCTTTTGGGCTCAGAACCTACTTGATAAACCAGTATGTTATACTCCGATATTGTTCCTCAATCAATGTAAATGAAACTTTTTGTATGGTGATCTGCCCTTCTTCAAGATTCAAGTTAATCATTTTATGGCCCAAGATAAACCATTTGGAGCCAATGTTATCCCAAAATACATCTTTATGGGTGAGGGGCCTGGTGCCATTCTAAGTTTTGAGACATTCCTTTCTTTCATTAACAGACTGCTTGTGACTATATAACATCCAGCTAAAGACTAGCAGGGGGGGTACTCTTTCTGCCCTCTTCTGATGCCTATGTCAGAAGCTTTCTCTATCTCCTTTATACTTTAATAAAACTTTGTTACACATAAGCTCTGAGCTATCAAGCCTCGTCTCTGGCCCTGGATTGAATTCTTCTCCTCCGGGGGCCAAGAATCCTGGCGTCGTAATTCAACAACAACCTTTCAGTCTCAGAGCTCTTTTCTGGCAGATGACTTTCACTGCTTCTGAGAGTTTGTACAATTGAGATTGCAATAGTTAAAATGAAAAATAGCTAAGGTAGTTGAGGAAGGGTAGGAAATGATTTAGTGCCTGTTTCTGTAAGGTAAATGAGCTCTGTATTCTCAAGGACCTGTGGAAAACAGATGGCTCATTCAGAATGGCTTAACTGAAGGAATTTCCAATGGAGGCACTTTTTACAGAGTCATGGGCATGTTTAAGGAAACAAACAAGAGGATGGTGAAACATCCAGGGGCTAGCAACAGCAAGAAGGAATGAACTATGTTATTATAGCCCACTGAATACTGAAGTCATGGGAGATGGCCCACCTAGTATAACTTCTGGCCACAAAGGAGTATAGCCACTATCAGTCCCACTGCCAGGCAGGGAGAGAATGAGGGCAAGAGAGGCCTTCACCTCTCTTCTCCTGTCCCCCGAGCTCTAATCAGCACCTCTGACTGGTCAAAGAATTAGGTGATACATACCACAATTGGGCTCAGAACCTACTTGATAAACCAGTATGTTATACTCCGATATTGTTCCTCTAATCAATGTAAATGAAACTTTTTGTATGGTGATCTGCCCTTCTTCAAGATTCAAGTTAATCATTTTATGGCCCAAGATAAACCATTTGGAGCCAATGTTATCCCAAAATACATCTTTATGGGTGAGGGGCCTGGTGCCATTCTAAGTTTTGAGACATTCCTTTCTTTCATTAACAGACTGCTTGTGACTATATAACATCCAGCTAAAGACTAGCAGGGGGGGTACTCTTTCTGCCCTCTTCTGATGCCTATGTCAGAAGCTTTCTCTATCTCCTTTATACTTTAATAAAACTTTGTTACACATAAGCTCTGAGCTATCAAGCCTCGTCTCTGGCCCTGGATTGAATTCTTCTCCTCCGGGGGCCAAGAATCCTGGCGTCGTAATTCAACAACAACCTTTCAGTCTCAGAGCTCTTTTCTGGCAGATGACTTTCACTGCTTCTGAGAGTTTGTACAATTGAGATTGCAATAGTTAAAATGAAAAATAGCTAAGGTAGTTGAGGAAGGGTAGGAAATGATTTAGTGCCTGTTTCTGTAAGGTAAATGAGCTCTGTATTCTCAAGGACCTGTGGAAAACAGATGGCTCATTCAGAATGGCTTAACTGAAGGAATTTCCAATGGAGGCACTTTTTACAGAGTCATGGGCATGTTTAAGGAAACAAACAAGAGGATGGTGAAACATCCAGGGGCTAGCAACAGCAAGAAGGAATGAACTATGTTATTATAGCCCACTGAATACTGAAGTCATGGGAGATGGCCCACCTAGTATAACTTCTGGCCACAAAGGAGTATAGCCACTATCAGTCCCACTGCCAGGCAGGGAGAGAATGAGGGCAAGAGAGGCCTTCACCTCTCTTCTCCTGTCCCCCGAGCTCTAATCAGCACCTCTGACTGGTCAAAGAATTAGGTGATACATACCACAGAAGTCAGCCTTTCAGAGCATGGAGCAAGGAACAAGTGGAGAATAGACCTAGATCAAATGGGAAGTAACCAACACGAGTGCATGTACCACAAGTACATGGGGAATGATGTCAGTACAACACAGAAATCACACTGTACGGACAATTCTTACCAGCACATTTATGTTCTGAACCATCCAGTACTGGAATATACAGTAAATATGGAATGATCAAACTCTCAGGCACAAGAGAGTTTATTCAATAAAAAGAAAATTATCTGAGATCAGTACTCTCCATTATACTAATACTTAAGGGATGGGCAAAAGGAAAGGAATCTATCCTGAAGAGTTGGAAGAAGCAGATCAAAGAATCCAAAGCCAAAGGGGAAAAAGAGTTTTAAAGATGGAGGGAGCGATAGTAAGGTAGCTCAGGCCTTCGTGGTTTTAACTTTCTTAGTTTCAGTTGTCTGAGCAATCCCAATTTTCATGACAAGTAGCAGTCTGAAATCTTAGTGAGGGCACCCACATGAGTTCTCAGCTACTAAGGACAGCACATCACTTAGCAGGAAATATCCACCTCTCTAAGCCGCTTTATTTTCTTCTACTTATTGTCAAGGACACATTAACTCTCATTAAGAATCTAAATCAGCAAAATTCTTTAGTTGCAATCTAGTGCAAGTTATGATAATGTTATAGGCAAGAGTGATACTCAAGAATCTAGAGTACATAATGTTCTTGGGACATATTTCACCCAAGTGTCAAGGGTTTACTACACCACAGAGGTAACAAGTACAATGAATATTAAAGCTCTGGTCACTGTATTTGGCAATTAGAAATCACTGGAGACTCTGACAGAGCAATTTCATGAAATATTGGAGTGAAGGCCAATGGAAGGTGGGCTGGGGAGACAAGAGCAGAAGCCAGAACACAGATGGTTATGAAACGAATGAGAGGTGCTGATGTCAGGTGGAGAATGTAATATATCCTATCAAACTGTCAGAATATGGAGAGGAGTAACTTGGCTGTCATTTCTGGGCACAGAGAGTTTCATCAGAGTCTGATTAATGAGAAAAGAAAATGTGTAGAACAGAAGTATCTTACTAGAGATATCTCCCTCATAAACCTTGGAGACCTTGATAATTAGAGAACTGGAAAACTGAGATGTGACATGGAGTAAAAGATGTGAGGGGCCAGTAGTGGTTATGCTTAGATGTTGCTGTTGTCTCCATGTCAGTTAGAACCCTGTTTTAGTTAACTACTGCATCAGCAGAGACTAACACAGCCCCTGTAGAAACAGGCACTTTGTTCTTTTGCTAAATGTCAGGGAGGGAGGTGGGATGATCTGAAGTAGAATCCAGCTCATTCCATGAACTGGATCCACCCATGGCAGAAATGGAGCTGAAGCCCAGGTAGCCCCAGCCACTTGGATTTGGTCATCTTTATGGTCCATCTCCTTGACTGAAAGCAGCAGGAAGACTTAGCATAGCTGGGTCCTGTAAATGCGTTCATTTTCTCTACATCACTGTTTAAGAGTTGTGTGACCACGCAAGACCCTGTGGGGCCTTTCTGGGACAGACCCCTCCCCCACATCCTCTGCTGTAGCTCTTCTTTGCAGTATCAATACCTAGATAATAGTATCTTGTGCATATTTCCAGAATTTTTCAGATGCTGAAACCACCACCAAATGGAAGAAATTAACTACCTGATAAACATGAGCAAATAGCTCCCAGATCTTCTGGCACCTAAGGACTAATAATGTTACCCACTCTGTTACCTCAACATTAACCAGTCAGAGAATTGTGCACAAGCTGATCACATACCCTGTGACCTCCCCTTCCCCAACCTGGCCTTTAAAAATGCTTTGCTGAAACCATCTGGGGAGTTCAGGGTTTAGGGGCATGAGCCATCCGCTCTTCTGGCCTGGCCCTGCAATAAACCTTTGCTCAAAACTCAGATGTTTTGGTATTACTTGACATCACTGCAACTTGCATTTGGTAACAGTTGTAAAGCAGGTCATGGAATAACAGTAAACTTGAAACCAGGAAACCTGGGTCTTAGTCCTCGTTTTTCTCTAACTGGTGGCATGGCCTTGGACAATTTATTTTAAATCATATTTCTTACATATCAAATGCAAGTCAGACACCCTATGAAGCTCTGGGTTTGGGACAACGAACAAGAATCATTGTGGAACTGATGAGACAAACAAGTAAATAACAACTATAGAGTGTCTTACAACTGAATGGTAAAGCTGGTGAATCCTTCCAAACAAGGTGCCTATTACCCCTGTGGCATCAGGAGAGGCTTCACAGAGGAGGTGACAATTAATCTGAGAGATAAAGGACAGGTCAGATCTAGGCAGTCCCTTCCCCTCTCTGAACCATGGTTTCAATAAGAATAAAATAAAGCAGGTTGCTAAGGGATCCATACAAACTCTTTTGGCTGTGATAGTGTGTGATCCAACTTTTTTATGAAGAGCTGGAAAAAAACCTTGAAATGCTGTCCGTAAAAAAAGATAAATGTGTGCTTAAATTGCAGAGGGGGGTGGAGAATGAGAAAAAGAAACAGTAGTGCTCAAAAAGCACAAGAAAGAGAGACAGAGAGAGCACATGCAAGTGAGAGCGTATTTTCTAGGGCACAAAGGATTGTTTATTTTTAACATAATACACCAAAAAATAAATACAATTATCCCAATTTCTGCCCCCAGTTTTCAGCATTGTGCAGCCTTTATTTAATGATACATCAAAACACATTCTCTGCCAATCCCTCTGTTGCTAAGGAACAGGCAGTCAAGAGCCTAAGCTCAGAGACTAAAGCCGTCATTAAAAGGCTTTGTACATTGCTATCAGTAAAATGTTAATTTTGTAAGCCTGACTGATACCCTCCTGTTAGCAAGTTCCAGGAATGAGAACCCAGATCCTGCTAATTTGGCTAGTTCTTCTTTATTGGGCTCAGTGTGGCTTACATCAAAATAAATAAATTAAATACTGTCAGCCAATAACTAGGAGCATTTTATCCTGAAAAGCTTGTCCTTTCTCAACACAGGCCATGTCCTTGTCAAACCAGGATAGGAAAATGATTGACCTACTGCCTGTATTCACTTAGAGTTTTCAACCATGCAAGTCAAACTATTTCTCTTTATATAATTGCTCCATATCCTCTTCAGTCACCATTTGGTTTCATCATCCTTGACATGCACTTAAAGAGAAAAGAGAGAGAAAGCGCTTCCTTAGTTGGCATACACATGTAGGACAGGTGCCCCGCCATAACATGAGGAACGCCAATGGCCTCTGTGTGATTGTTGAAACCCTGAGCTCCCAACCACTCTGTTCCCTGACTCACATCCATAGATACCAGCTCTCATCAACACTGCTTATGACTCTCCTTGACATGACCTTGGATCAAGGCTGTTTCCCCACATTTCTGGTCACTACAGAATCACAATCTCTCACTGTCACCACAAAAGTCAGCTCTTCCAGCCACCATCTCCTCCACTTGATCCCATTGCTGCAACCTGGCCCCATGCTGACTGTGTGGCATCTCTCTGCTGGCCATGTGGTAGGCACTGCGAGAAAGCTCCTCCTCCCACAGTGATCTCCTCGGCTCTTTTCTGTTTCCTGGAGGTCACTATCTGCTTCTTCCTATCTTCTGCTCTCAATGCAGAAACTTCAGGAGATGAGCCTGCCTTCTCCTTCACTGGAGGGAACAGGTCCTCCTTTCACTGTGCTCAGACCCAGGCTCTCTCTTCTCCACTTGGGCAGGGATAACTCTGTTTATGTTCCCAGGCAGCTTTACGCTTGACCCTCATGGAGTCCTTTATGGCAGTGACTGAGAGAATGCTTCTCTCAAACCGCTACCAACAGGGAACATAATCAGGCCAGAGTCCCAGCTGCTACCCTTTAAGATTCACCACTATGTCTACAGCAAAACCACTTCCCGTGGGCTGTTCCCAGTGGATGGCTGAGGCAACAGGTATTAACGTAAACCCACTCCTGGGAGACACAGGACCTCTCTCCCAGGCAACCTTGGTTCCAGAATTTCCCCAAAGGCCTTGTCAAGCCATAGAGCACATAACTGTCTGCCAGGCTGCCACCCAACTTTCTTTCCCATGTCCAACATAGCCCACCAGCTGGTCCTGAATGCTGTGGATCTGAACAGCCTATGCCAGTCCTAAAGTGTTCCCAAAGGACTTGTCCCAACCCCTCCAGTCCTCCTCTGCCACAAAATGCTAGGTTTCCTCTAAAGCTCATCCATGTTTAAGAGACCCTAAAGTGGATTGGAGAGTGCTCAAAGAGACCACAGATCAAACAACCTCTGAGAGTTCTGCCTTAGAGGCACTGAAACCCTAAGTGCCTTCAATCAATACAGCTTTGAACAGCACTCTTTAGCCCAACAGATTTTAGGAACAAACTAGGTCTTACAGGCACGTGATTGACTAGCTGTAAACCAAGCCTGCTTCAAGGGTTGAACATAGGGAGGCTGAAGAACACAGGAGATACAGGAGTGGCTACAGCCACTCTATCAATATAGAGGTTCCACACCATGTGCGTGTCTGTGTGTGTCTCTCTTTGGCAAGAAATCTCAGATCCCAAAGAGATTTGGAACATAGAGGTCTATGCCTCTGAATTGGAAACCATTTCATTGCCAGCAGACAAAAGATGCATAGCTACTTCTTGAAGCCTCAGAAATTGGGATTCTCTGCCTTGGGACAGCTCATCAGTTTCACACCTGGTTCACATACAGGAGCCCAGAGACAGTACAAAATATAGAAAGGAAAAATTTGTTTCCCTCCTCTCACCAATGAGGAAAGCAATAGTGGTGGACAAATTTATGCAAAACACATGGCAATGGCTGAAGACTGGAGGTGTCAAGGGCATAGAAAAGAAATGTGAGGCGACACCGATAATGGAAAGGAGACACACTTTCGACTCTGACAGGTTCCCTCTCCATTCCAGTGTGAAAGCACAGAGCAGTGGGACTGCAGTGCGGAGAGGATGCTCTTATTTGAGGAGCCAAGGCCAAATACCTCCATGGAGAAGAGAAGCTTCACCCTTTGGACAGGAGCTGAGCAGATATAGCCTTGATGCCTGTCCTGCACTAGAACTTCAGTGTAAATCTGATGACCTCATCTCCCTGAAGCCTGTGATTAATTCCATTTATAAAATACAGCTCATCAGATCAGAGTTAATCCCTCCCATACTAAGCAGGTTGTACACAGTGATGGGTGACTCTGTCAAAGGGTATGAAACTAAATCAGGCTGCTATTCTTCATAAGGGATTAGTAGTACATTGGGCTTTTAGCTTAAAGAGGAGAGATTTAAGGACTCAGATTGAAGAATTTATAACATCCATTTGTAGATATTCATATTCTATTTTAACTTTTTAACTTTCTTCAAAAATGTAAAATTCCTTCAAAAATTATAAAATATTATTGACTAGTATCTGTATTTACTGTCTTCACACATTTCTCAACACTTGCCAATACATACACATACACACACACCCTGTTTATAGATTCTATGCTATTAAAATACCTCTACGAAAGGTCAATGTTACCACTAAGCATCTGGGCAGAATCCTGCTTAAAAGAAAGACTTCTGGAGCTAGATGCCTAGATTTACATTCAGTTCTGCACTTATCAGCCAAGAGATCTTGGGCAAGTTATTTAAGCTCCCTGTGTCTCAGTTTCCTCATCATTAAAATGGAGTGAAACGAATGTCTGATACACAAGGTTAGACTGAAAATTAAATGAGCCGTTATTAAAGTAGTTACAACAATGCCTGGAACTTAATAAGTCTATGTGTGTCAGCTTTAGCTTGATCCTATGGCAAGTTCAAGGCCATGACTTGTACCCTAGAGTATTCCAGCTTGAGGCAAGCAGGCTGGTCTGTATCCCTATATCAGCTACTTAAAAATGTAGGCACCCCCACCATCACCAGAAAACCATATTACACAGGTAAACTACCATTCAACTTAGAGCAAAAATGTCATATTTCCTGTGCATATGCATTGAAGAGAAAGAACCAGGTTCAAACATTTTCTGCTTTTCAGCACAGTTCTGTTTGACTAGTTCCCCTAACTTTGTTACACAGTTAGGTCTCAGTACGGTTAATTTTAGGTCTCTGCAGCATTAGGCTTCTGCAAGATTAATACTCTTTAACTAAATGATTCTGATGAATACCTTGTGAACACTGAATTGAGGATTCAACTTCCCAGTGTGTGAACGAGGTCATATTAACAGAAGTGGCATGAATTTCACTGGCCCATGATTCCTCAACACTCCCACCCCTACCCACTCTTACCACCAAGTATTCCAGGAGACTGTAGGGAGGGGCAAAGTCACACTTATTCACAGTAAATCTGGCCCTTTTGGGCATGGGACCTCCAATGCCACTTTCCTCAAGACACCACAATGATGTCGCCCCAGGGCTCTGCCCACATTCTGGGGTTACACTTTAATATGGGATTCCCAATCTGAGCTTCCGCTGAAGCTCTAAAGGTTTAAAAGTATCTCTTGAAGGATTAAAATAGCTTTCTTAGTTTCAATCACAGCACTTATGCCTGACAGGATTCAGACAAGGGGCAGGCACAATTCTGTATGCACAACTGATTGTCTTCTGGAATGACTAAGGTTTTCAAACTGAGTGCTTGAGACACATTATCCCAGAGGCACCTGAGTTCTCATGTCAGTGGCTGATCAACTGAGACCAGTATCTATAAACTAAGTCCAATCTAAGCCAGAATCTTGACTCTACAAGAGTGAAAGTCAGTGATCCACACACTGGGCCAAAATACAATTAGGTTTCTATTTCTCTTTGAGGAAAATCAGAGTGAATTATTGTAGTAAGGTTCTCCAGAGAAACAAAAACTTCAGGGGTAGGGGAGAGATAGACTGATTAAGAGGAATTGGTTCATATAAATATGGAAGCTGAGGAGTCCCATTATCTGCTATCTGCAAGCTGGAGACCTGGAAAAGCCAGCGGTGTAATTCAAACCAAGGCCAAAGGCATGGAAACCAGGAGAGCAGATGGTGCGAATTTCAGTCTAAGGGCAGGAAAAGATGAGATGTTCTAGCTCAAGAAGCTAACAGAAAAAAGTGAGGAGGAAGGAAAAATCCTCATGACTCTGCCTTTTGTTCTGTTTAGGTTCTCAACGGATTGAATAATAGTCATTCACATGCTGCTGCTGCTGCTGCTGCTGCTAAGTCGCTTCAGTCGTGTCCGACTCTGTGCGACCCCATAGACAGCAGCCCACCAGGCTTCTTCGTCCCTGGGATTCTCCAGGCAAGAACACTGGAGTGGGTTGCCATTTCCTTCTCCAATGCATGAAAGTGAAAAGTGAAAGTGAAATCACTCAGTTGTGTCCAACTCTTAGCGACCCCATGAACTGCAGCTCAGCAGGCTCCTCCATCCATGGGATTTTCTAGGCAACAGTACTGGAGTGGGGTGCCATTGCCTTCTCCGAGTCATTCACATAGAGGATGGCAATTTGCTCTACTGGGTCCACTAATTCAACTGCTAGTTTCATCTGGAAAAACCCTCACAGACACACCCAGAAACAGTGTTTAATCTGAGCACGTGTCTCATTTGATACATAAAACTCCCTGTCACAAGTATTACATTCTTAAGAGTTAAAGAATATAACACTTTGTAGGAATCCTGGCCCAAAGTTTTGGCTCTCAAAGTCTTTCTGGTTGCTTGTTATCATCTTATCCTCTTCACTAGAAAGCAACAAGGAATACTTGAAATTTTTACGGCCCTTCAGACATCATCCAACCATTTTCATATCTTTTCTTTCTAATAAATGAGCTACAAAGCAAGTTCAAAGTAAGAAGAATGCCAGGAGGGATTTTGGTTTGTTACCAATGAGAAGCTTTACAAATATAACAGCCTGGAGTCTTCCTTGCTACCACCAACAGATGGGACACAATATCCACCAAAGAGCCATTATGGCCTTTGGTTGTTATTTTTCCTACAGTTCAGCTAATACACATTCCAAAAAATAATACACATTTCTGGGGCAGGTTTGCATTATAATTTTGGAGAGTAAGCCAGACTTTTTTCTTCCCTTGTAGACGTCCCACTGCACTGAAAACCGAACCTCTTCCTCATTCAATTTGGACTTCACTGGGAGGATTCGACTTGGCAAAACAGTTACATGATGCTGCAAGTGGGTTGTAAAAACGTCAATGGTCCCACACGGGAGTCAGTACGTCTACCATTCGAACTCGATTGTGCCGACTCTGTTGGCAGTAATATGGGAGCATGTATGCAGTTATCACTAAAAGGCTTTTCATACTGTGACAATCAGATCCCCTGGTGCTCAGACATGCATTCATTTTCTAACTCATTCATCATGTGAATGAAATGAGGGAATAATGGGAACGGTTCCTCATAGTTACCCGTCATTTAGTGAGGACATCACGTTCAGGTTTTTTGGATGGAAAAAGAAAGATAAATAAGAGGCTTATCAGTCTTCACATCTGACGGTCCTAGCAACTCGTGAGCCCTAATGTCACTCAGAAAGCACATCATCACAGCCCCTGAGGAAACGGAAGGGTGAATCTGGCAAAGCCCACCTGGCAAGTCCAGGCAGGTACACCTCCAAATCCTCCTCATTTTGTCACTTTCTGGAAACACTTTTTAGTTAAATTCAAATATTCTTAACTAAATTAGAGTAAAATTTCAACCCCTGGACCTTATAAATAGACTTTTAAGGATTTATTTTGAAAAAAAATGAGAGATGCACATAAGTATATTCAAGGATAATCATTACCGTAATACCTAAAATAACGCAATATTGGAAACAATCTAAATTTTCAGCAAGTGCAGATTACTCAAATTATCATATAGCATCATTATAAATAATGTTTGTGAAGAACATTTAAATATATGGAGAAATGTTCAAATATATCAAGTGAAGAATCAGACTATAAGATATGTATACTGCATTGCCAATTATATAAGAAACAATTTTTCTCTCTAGGCAGTGAAATTATAAAATGATTTTTTATTTTCCACATTTTCTGTATATTTTAATATTTCAACAATAAACATATATAAGAAAACTAAAAGACATTTTTAAGAATTCAAGAGTAATAAAACACTTATGACCTACAGTTATGTCAATTTTCTTTGCCATATAAGAAAATAACCAAGCAATTTTAGACTGGAAAAAATGGCCACTATTTGGGAAGCAGACAGAATCCAAAACCACAAAATCACTAACACGAAATGGAGAGAGACTAAAGAACATTACACACCTGCTTAAACATTCCCTGCTTAGCTTTCTCCTTCAATTAGAATATACTGCCTTTCCCCAAGACAATATAGAGAGTTCACATTTAGTCTGCCGTATGAAAGGTTCATTCATTCAATATACAACTGTTAGAGACCAATATTAGGTCACTATTACTGCTCTGGACAACAGAAAGATAGGGACAATCAAACTGGAAATACTCCTGCTTTAGTAGCATATACATTTTCTTTTAATTTTTGCAACCATACCATGAGGTAAGTGTGATTATTCCCTGGTTATAAGTTAGAAAACTGAGATTCAGAAAGACTATATTGCTTGCTAAAACTAGTCAGTACTCTACCCAAGTCCTCTGATACCTCAAGACTGAGGTCCTCTGACAACACTGCTGCTGCTAAGTCACGTCAGTCGTGTCCGACTCTGTGCGACCCCATAGACGGCAGCCAACCAGGCTCCCTCGTCCCTGGGATTCTCCAGGCAAGAACACTGGAGTGGGTTACCATTTCCTTCTCCAATGCATGAAAGTGAGAAGTAAAAGTGAAGTCGCTCAGTCGTGTCCGACTCTTAGCGACCCCGCGGACTGCAGCCTAGCAGGCTCCTCTGCCCATGGGATTTTCCAGGCAAGAGTACCGGAGTGGGGTGCCATTGCCTTCTCATCTGACAACACTAGAGGTTTTCAAATACTTTCAAAACAGCAGAACCAATTTTTCGAGTAAAATTATATTTGCTCTATTTTACCAATTCTGATGAATGCTTTTTCACATTTTAACTTCTCTTGAAATGAGAACATAAATTGACTTACAATTGCTGTTGGCCATGAAGCAGTAGAGATGAAATCTGGTTGACTGCACACATGTACCCAGTCTTGCAAAATTGGTATCAGCAGCTTGCAAGAAAATTCCAGAGGTGGTAGTGGAGCATACTTTCAGGAAATCCTGCCTGATCAATACACTTGATGGCAGAGAGGATGATGCTGTCTGGAAAACATAAACATTGGTGATTCAGACTCTAGATACAAAGAAGTTTTAGGCATACTTTAACCAACAAATATTGTTTATGTGTATGAATAAGACTAAAAGAGCTCTTCCGTCAAGTATAAAATTTAAAAATTCAAGTGACCAAAGACATTGTGCCATGATCATTTCAGCGGTTTTCTCTTTCTCGCTGATATAATGAAGATGGTACATCTGGTAATTCACAGTGTGAATTAAGGGTGACATGTATAAACGCAACACTTTGGACTTAATCAAAAGAGATGGAATTCTAAGTTCTACCTCCTCCACATTGAGCTTCAATAAAAATAATTCCTGAAGGGGTATAGTTCCTCTCTTCCTCCTCCAAAGGCAGAGATTAGCAGCATTGAGGCCTCATTGCAAACTTGATCATTGGAATCATTTTGGCAATCCCTGAAACTCTTCTAAGGGACCTAATATTTCATGGAGATAGACTCTTGAAACTTGCACCTGCATATCCATTCCTAACCAGTCCAGATGAGACGGGGCTAGGGAGCATGTGCAAAATTAAGGCATAGGTTTCAGAATTAGAATCCCTTAGTTTCAAATCTAAGCTACCCATTTATTGGCAGGATGACCTTAGATGAGTGATTTAAACTTTCTGTGCCTTTGTTTCCCCATCCATAAATAATAATAGCGTTAACCATATAGGGTTTGGAAAATTAAAAGAGAAAATTCATATCAACTACCAAGTCTAAGCCTGCAACAAATGCTTCCTTTTTTTATTACGAGGGAGGGGATAAATCTAAAATTACAGTTTCACTTCTGAGACTTTGCCTCCACTCCTCCAACAAAATATGATCTATCATCTGTTCTCATCAATGACAGATATTTACTGAGTGCTCTTTCTGTGGGAGGAACCTTCTGGGAGTTTATCATCTATTAGAGGAATGAAACATAGACAGCAGAAAAAATAACAACAATACAGGACAGTAAATTATAAGCAGTGTGGAAAACAGTACTTTAAATTTCTAGATGAGAGGGTACTGCCTATATTAAGGAAGGGCAGGAAGGCTTCACAGAGGACATAAGATTTGGAAATTCAGGCTAGATGCTAGTCTAGACTGAATTAATGGGCTTAATCTAGAAAAGCAAATGAGTCACTAGAGTTTTGTGAACATAAGTGACCTAGTCAAGGGCACATTTTAGCAAACATTCTTTATGGGTCAACAGGGATATAGATCAGTTCCTCTTTAGAGGAGGGCAGCAGGGGAGGGATTCAATTTTCCTGAGCACTTGTCAAGTATATTTGGTAAGAGGTCAGCTCAGACGGGAAGCAATATCTTCAACAAAGAAAATTAAAAGGCTGTTAAAGGTGTAAGTGAGGTGAGAGGAAATAGTTACCCAGAGTAAGACTAATGAACTCAGACTGCAACAAAAAGAGAGATTAGGCTAGAGTTACTGTGGAATGGTGAGAGTTGCACAGATTAGATTAATCTAAACTACGGAAGAATTTGCTAAATTTAAAATACTCTATTTCAAGTTAGGTCAATGGCTCTATGACAAGCACGGGAGTAATTAATTTGTGACTTCAGGCTAAAAGGAGAAATTGAAAAGCTGAATTAAATCAAACACACCAATAGTGAGATTCAAAAGAGCCAACATGGCGATTGACTCCATGGTTACCAGAAACCCCGAACAACGAAACCTCATCATAAAGAATGCATTCAGCACAGAGTGGGAGAGAAATTATTCCAGGAATCTGCCTTGATTTTTATTACTACTATCATAAAACTGTTAAAGGATTATTAATACTGATGTTTGTTCAGGGATTTTACATCACCATTTCATGCAAGTGGCTTAAAATCTGCCTTCCGTGAAGCCCACCCAGCCATTTATAGAACCCTAAATGCATGGCAAGAGTTCAACTGGTGATTGTGATTTCAGATGTAGTTTGTATTAGTCACTCTTCCAAAGTCTAATCACAGCCATTCATGGGAAACAATAAAGACAGGCAAGTGTTTTCAGCCAACAGTTCCCTGAGACGATGAACTTGGGCCTTCAGTTTCACAGATCAAATAGGTTATTATAAACATACACACAAGGCCTTGATTGAGCCCATTAAACAACTAAAATCATACAGCAGAGGGTTCCAAAATATGTTTGTTTAAATACTGATTTGGAGATAGAAAAATGAGGTCAGACACAGACGGGAATTATTTAGGTTTACTTTTAAACCTTCTAAAAACCGTCACTGTCTGTCTTGGCTGCCTCCCACCCCTTCTCCCTATTTCTAGCTCAGGACACATCTGTTGTCATTTTCCTCATATTAATGTTTCTACATTTGGGGTCAGCACTTCTCCCAACAGGAAGACAGCAAAATAGCTTTTCTGGGGAAACTGGTTAAACAGCTAACCAGAAATCTGGGCATCTCCTACCTGAACCTGAAGCCAGCTACCTAAGCTAAGGCAGAATAGCCACGGCAACAGAGAGAAAACCTACAGCTCCAACCTCTAGGGGATGGGTTAAATAGGAGATGGTTGCACAGTTCATGGGAAAAATTCCAAGATCCAAGAAAACAGGCTTCAGGGATAATATTGCATGTTTATCCACAGTGAAGCTCTGTCAATTTAGAGAGTATATTCAGAGGCAGACAAGGACCTGCCTCCATCAGAAAGTGAGAACTTCATTACTAAACAGGGACAGAATATGAGCCAGAAGGTCACATAAAGCAAAGAAGTTTTTCTAGAAGTCAAGATCATAGGACCACCTTTCCCAAATCGTATCCATTGCCTTCAGGGTCTACACAGTTCACATAAATATGCAACAGACCCCAAATGGTTCTCAGCCTCTACTATGCACTGGAACCTGAAGAGCTTTAAATAATCCCTGAAGGATTCTTACATGGTTGGTCTGAAATGCAGCCTAGACATGTAGATATTTAAAAGTGATGATTCTAAATTCCATATATATGTGTAAGTATACTGTATTGATGTTTTTCTTTCTGGCTTACTTCACTCTGTATAATCGGCTCCAGCGTCATCCACCTCATTAAAACTGATTCAAATGTATTCTTTTTAATAGCTGAGTAATACTCCATTGTGTATATGTACCACAGCTTTCTTATCCATTCATCTGCTGATGGACATCTAGGTTGCTTCCATGTCCTGGCTATTACAAACAGTGCCGCGATGAACATTGGGGTACACGTGTCTCTTTCAATTCTGGTTTCCTCGGTGTGTATGCCCAGCAGTGGGATCGCTGGATCATAAGGCAGTTCTATTTGCAATTTTTTAAGGAATCTCCACACTGTTTTCCATAGATGGATAAGAAAGCTGTGGTACATATACACAATGGAGTATTACTCAGCTATTAAAAAGAATACATTTGAATCAGTTTTAATGAGGTGGATGACGCTGGAGCCGATTATACAGAGTGAAGTAAGCCAGAAAGAAAAACATCAATACAGTATACTTACACATATATATGGAATTTAGAATGATGGTAATGATAAACCTGTACGCAAGACAGCAAAAGAGACACAGTTGTATAGAATGGCCTTTTGGACTCTGTGGGAGAGGGAGAGGGTGGGATGGGTTGGCAGAGTGGCAATGTAACATGTGTGATATCATAAGCGAAATGAATTGCCAGTCCAGGTTTGATGCAGGATGCAGGATGATAGGGACTGATGCACGGGGATAACCCAGAGAGAGGGTGTGGGGCGGGAGGGTGGAGGAGGGGGTCGGGATTGGGAGTTCATGTACACTCATGGCTAATTCATGTCAATGTGTAACAAAACGAATACAGTATTGTAAAGCAAAAAAAAAATAAATAAATAAAAGTGATGATTCTGATGGGCAGTTAAGAGCTACAGATGTAAATGTAGGATAATATCAACCTAATACAAGTCATGCTTAAAGTACTCAAATTCTTTTGGTTTTTAAACACTGTATAGGCCAAACAACTCCACTGTCTGGAGCTCAGAGTTTACAGAAGGATAAAGAAAAAGCCAATATAAACCAGTTATTCTCTAGCAGATGGTGCTGATAAAATAAAACCAAATTTTCAAGTAAATTAAGGGGATGATGATGGAGACAATCTATTACCAGTTACTGAGCACAACTTTCGTGCCATGCAGCATGTCCTTTAATCTTTTAATACTTAAAATAGCACCTCAAGAAGCATGCCTACAACATAGGAAGTAATAAAAAAATATTGATGAATACACATTGTTCCATTTTACAGATGAGAAAAGAAAGGCTCGGAGAGTTTAAATACTGCATCCAAAGTAACAGTTAGTAAAGGATCCAATATTTCTACCCAAGTCTGTCTGACTCTCTCCACATGGCTATGCTGCCTTAACCTTTGAGAAGTCTGAATTATCCAAAATCTTAAGGTGAAATATAGTTTTCCAAGATGTAGTAGAGGATTTGTCCTGATACAAGTTGTATTTCAAATACATGGCAAAAGATCTCACTTTCCAGAAACAAGACCTTGCTTACTAATCTGAAAAAACATAAGCTCTATGCCTAAATTACTATTTGAGTCATTTTAACAATTTTGAAATATTTATATATGGCCAAAACATGGAAGTAATCTAAGTGACCACTGGCAGATGAATGAACAAAGATGTGGTACTTACACACAATGGAATGTTACTCAGCCACAAGAAAATAATGAAATGATGCCATTTGCAGCAATATGGATGGACCTAGAGATTATTATTCCAAGTGAAGTTTAAGTCAGAGAGAGAAAGACAAATATCATGATATCTCTTATATGTGGAACTCAAAATATGATATGGACTTATTTACAAAATAGAAATAGACTCACAGACATAGAGAGCAAATTTATGATTACAAAAGATGAAAGGAGGAGGGGAAGGATAAATTAGAAGCATGAGATTAAATATACACTTATCATACATAAAATACTGCTATATATAAACTAGATAACCAATAAAGACCTACTGTATAGCAAAGGGAACTATACTCAATATCTTACAACAACCTATAATGGAAAAGAATCCAGAAAATAATATATATAACTGAATCACTTTGCTGTACACCTAAAATGAACACAACATTGTAAATGAACTATATTGCAATAAAAACTAAAAATTTTATACATATATATATTTATTTAATATATACATAATATCCAAACAAATTCCAAGAATTAACCAATTCAAAATAAGTAAGTAGAACTTCTACTATATAAAATACAGTGGCATAGCAGGTTTAAAATACCAATAATCTCCTAATAACATAAATAACTTACTAAAAGTGTTACATAAATGTTTAAAAGACTAGCCATAATGAATAGGAAGGAAAAAAGAAAACAGTCAATGTAGAGTGTCAGCTTCCAAGTCACATACAAAAAAACTGGAAAGAAAAAGGATGATAAACCCAGCCAGCAGCAGAAACACAAACTGAATATAAATAGGTAGCCTTGAATGGTAAGGACCTTGAACTTCATTCAGTACCTGCTGTTTTCATTGCCCAGAATCCCTCCCACTCGTTATTAGTTGGAAAAATGTCTATTCAGATTTATCTTTAAAATATCTATTCAATTCCTCTGCCCATTTTTAATAAAAAATGTTGTTATAGGGTTGTATGCATTCTTTATATATTTTGGATATTAACCAAATTTCCAACATAGGATTTTCAAATATTTCCTATTCCCTAATTTACCTCTCCATTTGTTGACTGTTTATTTTGCTTTATTGTGCATAAACTTTTTAGTTTGATATAGTCCCCTTTATTGATTCTTGCTTTTGATGATTGATTTATAGTGCCATATCCAAAAACTGTTGCTAAAATCCCTGTCAAGGAGTCTTTTCTCTGTTTTCTTCTAAAATTTTGAATGTTTCAGATCTTATCTTTAAGTCTTTAATCTATTTCAAGATAATTTTTGTGAGTAGTATAAGATAGCAGTCCAATTTTTCTGTAGGTGGTTATCCAACTTTCCCAAAACCATTGATTGACTTCACCCACTGAATGTTGTTGGCGCCCTTGTCAAATATTAGTTGACTGCCTATGTGGCGATTTATTTGGGGACTCTCAATTATGTTCCATTGGCCTATGTGTCCATTTTCATGACAATAACATACTGTTTTAATTACTATAGCTTTGTAGTATATTGTGAAAGTATAGTGCCACCTAGGGAGAGAAGCAGCAATGGAAAGTTCCTCTCGCCCTCGTCAATGTATCCAAACTCATTTTTTATTGTTTTGATTCCAACAGAGTGCTAGAATCTCTCCTCAGGAAATCTAAAAAATGGTACATGCTCAGTTGTGTCCAAATTGCAACCCCAAGGACCATGGCCCACCAGGTTCCTCTGTTCATGGAATCTTTCATGCAAGAACACTGGAGTGGGTTGCCATTTCCTATTCCAGAGCATCTTTTTGACCCAGGGATTGAAACTGTGTCTCCTGCATTGGCAGGTGATTCTTCACCACTCCGCTATCCAGGAAGTATAACCTGAACTCCTACAAATGCTCTGTCATCCATGGGTGTCTCTCCAAAACAACACTCTCCAGGCTGTCACTGACGGAGGCTGAGAGGGGCTGGAGGTGGTTCACAGCTCACGCCCTGATCTGTTTGCCCAATGCCTGATGCTCAGGTCCGCGAGACTTCTGGGCAATGATGGTGGGTCCCACACCTCCCACAGAGACACTGCTCTTCAGACATGGATGCCAAACCATAATTGTGAAAAGGGGGTACAGAAAGGAAGATACTTCTGCCACCATGATACTGACCTCACACCTAGAAGCACAAGTTTTCTATAGTCACCTGGAATTATTAGCTAATGTTTACTATGTAGCCAAAAGTAAATAGTTACGATTAAAAGATAGTTATATTTTTTAAATCTCTTACAGAAACACCACTTTGAATATTTCAGACCAATTCAGTAGTATAGCACTACACAATCAATGTAAAATGATATTCAAGAGGACCCTGAAGACTTGGAAAGATACATAACTCTAAGTCATGAGGTTACAAATTTAGACTCCATCCAGAAAAGAGTTAATGTCCCTTTCCTCCACCCCACCACTTCATCCAATCTCTAAGAAAACCTTGCAAAAGAGAAGATATGTTTGCAAGAATTTACTCAGCCTTGAAGAGGCAACGTTTTTAGCTAATAGAGCCAGGGAAAGGCTCACAGACAAAATACTTGACCTACAAAATATCTCGTTACTTTTTTTTTTAATGACTATCTTCAACTCAGGAGTTTGTTATAATCATTCCCTCTTATTAATGTGATGGTAAGTTAATCTTTGTAGGGGAAAAAAATGAATGCATCCAAAAACATGCTTAAAGTTATGTTCTGAAAATCAATTTTTCTTAATGAAAGACAGCAGATCATTCTTTAAGAATATATATATTCTCCAGTGTGAAATTTTACTTAAGATAGAAGATATATTTAAAGACTATCTTGATAGAAATAAATGAAACAATGTACAATAAAGCTTGGTCTATGTCCCATTATAGACATTCTTCATTTAAATAAAGACCACTAAGGCATCACTGTTACAGATGGATAGGTGTGTTGCAAAAGTAGAGTAGGAGAGAGGATGAGAGAGGAAATAGGCAGGAGATATAACTGAAATAATAATGAACCAGCATCATTTTAGCAGCTAAGAATAACCTGAGGAAACCTTTCCTTTAACTAGCCCATCTCCAACTCTGAATGATGTTTACGGAATTATAATACCTGTACTGGGCTTTCACCCTATAGGGTGATAGTAAATGCTTCCTCCACCAATTCCTAAATATTGTGGGGAAAAAAAAATGAGATGTCAAAACACAACCTCTAAGTTCATGTCTTGGATCTTATGACCCCTTGTTCATTGTTTCACTTCCTATTCTGCAGTTTCCTTAAATGTGAACTCATAATATGAGTAACATTATAATAATAATATCAATAGAACTTGCTGATAGATTCGCAAAGTATTTAACTCAGTACTTCATACAGGTTACTTATATTACATTATAGACTAAAGAAGCCACTAAATAATTTTGAAGCAGTGTTAGAGAGCCAAAGAAAGTAACTCCTACTTATTAGGTCTTTCAAAGTTTAGACAGTCCTAAAAGCTTGAAATGCATTGATTCACTGAATCCTCACAACAGTTTTATGATATAGATAACCTATCATTTTTCCCACTGTTACAGAGAAGGAACAGACACTTTAAAAGTCAATGAGAATAATGAGCCTAATTTATATATTAAACTTTATCATTGGTATGTCTGTAGGTAGATGAAAAAAACAGTTTATATAGGGTCAGGTATCATTTGCAGTTTCAAGCATCCACTGGTGGTCTTTGAACCTATTCCAGTGGATAAGTGGGGACAACTGTATTCACAATTCCATCTTGATATTTATAACTTATGGACTAAAATGTAATAATATTGGGAGATGTTATTATATAAGTATATACATGACCATCAAAAACAAAAGTCAGTGAGAATTGCTTACAGTCAGTTAGACAACAGCAGAACTGGAAGTCAAAGACCTATTTTAATAGAGATTTAAACACTTTGCTTCTGCATGTACCTGATTTTCAAGGAAATATAGATGAAGAACTGTTGTGAAATTTTTTCTTCCATTTGTCTTCTTTGCTCTTCTGATCTTTTTTTTTTAAAGTAAACTCATGTTTTGCTATTCTGTGCCAATATTAACCTGTTTCTATGCACCTAAAATAATTTTTTCTGAATGTTTGAATTAATAAGAAGTGATAAACCAGTGATCAATCATAGTCATGTAGTTTTTCAATATTAAAAACATTTCTAACATTTGAGATTAATGGAATGTCAGTTCACTTTTTATTGAAAATATCAATTCATGCAGTTACACCTATTGATTTTAAAGAAACCAATTCTACTTAATTTTGTTGTAGAATGTAATTCTATTTCAAATAGGCATAAAGATTAAACAAGGGATTATTAAAACATAAGTTATACCCTGTAACTGGAGCCAAATGCAAGTCATCTTTTATCTAGCTATTTTTCATTACTTAAGCTCTTCAGAAGCATTCTCTCATTCTTCCTTTCAAACAGACTGATTTCTTTTCTCAGACTTTGGGCATAGTTTAAAAAACTGAAACTACAATAAAATTGTTCAGACTACTATTTTGCAAATTTCAAGCTTTATGCCTCAGGTTTCTCTTTGTAACAACATAGCCTACTACTATTTATTGAGTATTTATTTAGTGCCGGACTGGTATTTAGAATCTCTCTTATTTAACCAAACAGATCTATTTAACTAATGTTACAGATTGAGAAATTAAGAATTAAAAATACAAATAAAGTACCCAAAGCCACCTACAGTGTTTATCCATCCATCTAAAAACCATAAAGAAATGTAAAAACAGAATCATCTGTCTGAATATTTGGATAAATGTTGTAACAGATTAGAAAATGACAAATTTCCATCATGTTTGTAGATTCACAAACTTTAGTGCACATGAAAATCCTATGAGAATTCTGTTTAAAATCTTGTTTAAACACTCCTAGATACCATCACTATACCCCAAAAATCTATTCTATTTGGGTAAGGCAAAGGACCTAAATTTATGAAAAGTACCTCAGTTCAGTTAAGTTCAGTCGCTCAGTCGTGTTCGACTCTTTGTGACCCCATGAATCACAGCATGCCAGGCCTCCCTGTCCATCACCAACTCCCGGAGTTCACTCAAACTCTTGTCCATTGAGTCAGTGATGCCATCCAGCCATCTCATCCTCTGTTGTCCCCTCCTTCTCCTCCTGCCCCCAGTCCCTCCCAGCATCAGGGTCTTTTCCAATGAGTCAACTCTTCACATGAGGTGACCAAAGTATTGGAGTTTCAGCCTTAGCATCATTCCTTCCAAAGAACACCCAGGACTGATCTCCTTTAGGATGGACTGGTTGGATCTCCTTGCAGTTCAAGGGACTCTCAAGAGTCTTCTCCAACACCACAGTTCAAAAGCATCAATTCTTCAGTGCTCAGCTTTTCTTCACAGTCCAACTTTCACATCCATACATGACCACAGGAAAAACCATAGCCTTGACTAGACGGACCTTTGTTGGCAAAGTAATGTGTTTACTTTTATATGCTATCTAGGTTCTATGAAGATCTACAAGACTTTTCATTATAACATGAGGTGACCAAAGTATTGGAGTTTCAGCCTTAGCATCATTCCTTCCAAAGAACACCCAGGACTGATCTCCTTTAGGATGGACTGGTTGGATCTCCTTGCAGTTCAAGGGACTCTCAAGAGTCTTCTCCAACACCACAGTTCAAAAGCATCAATTCTTCAGTGCTCAGCTTTTCTTCACAGTCCAACTTTCACATCCATACATGACCACAGGAAAAACCATAGCCTTGACTAGACGGACCTTTGTTGGCAAAGTAATGTGTTTACTTTTATATGCTATCTAGGTTCTATGAAGATCTACAAGACTTTTCATTATAGGGGACTAGAATGCAAAAAAGTACCTCAAGTGATTCCAATACAAGTAGTTTTCAGATTCCGTTTCAAAAACTAGCATTCTAGATGCAAAAAATAAAAAAGTCAATCACAGAATCAGAGATACACATTTTGACACACCTCTGTTCTAAACCCATGATAATGATTAATAAAATATAATGAGTTTAAAATAGCCAAGGTCCAAAACAATATAACTACCTCAATAGAAACGGAATCTCTGTGGAGCAAAGCAGTGAGCATGAAGTAAAACTCAGGGCTCACTAGCTCCCAATCCAGAGGCAGGCATTGGTGACTGGGAGTTAAACCACTATAAAGATTGAAAATTTCTTCACCAGGCAAAAAGTATCTGACAGAGAAATCATTAGTAGCAGCACAAATAGACAGTATATTATATAAATAGGAAAAATTCACTGACTATATAACAATCATAAGTATATATAGTTAACAGCCCAATCTCAAAATATACAAAGCAAAATCTGACAGAATTATGTGGAGAAATTGAAAGAGCCACAGTATAATAGGAGATTTTTAACATATCTCTATTAGAACCCATAGAGATGCAATGAACATGAACTTGGGCAAGCTCCAAGAGATGGTGACGGACAGGGAGGCCTGGCAAGCTGCAGTCTATGGAGTCACAAAGAGTCAGACATGACTGGGCAACTGAACAACAACAATATTAGAAACCAATGATTCAAACAGCAAAATGGATATAAGTCAAAAGATTTGACCTAAAAATGAACAAGCTTATCTAATAGATATAACATCCCACAGAGAATAAAATTATATATTCACTTCACATATGGAAAATTGAGAACATTAATAAAAACTGACCTGGAATAAACCTATAAAGGCAGACTAAACAAAATTTCAATCAGTAGTATGCATATTTTATGACAATATATAAAGTAACATTTGAAAGTGAAAATAAGATAACAAAAGCATAGACTATAAATTTTAAAAGTACAGTCACCAGAATTGAAAGAGACACATGTACCCCAATGTTCATCACAGCACTGTTTATAATAGCCAGGACATGGAAGGAACCTAGATGTCCACCAGCAGATGAATGGATAAGAAAGCGGTGGTACATATACACAATGGAGGTTTACTCAGCTATTAAAAAGAATACATTTGAATCAGTTCTAATGAGGTGGATGACGCTGGAGCCGATTATACAGAGTGAAGTAAGCCAGAAAGAAAAATACCAATACAGTATACTTACACATATATATGGAATTTAGAATGATGGTAATGATAAACCTGTACGCAAGATAGCAAAAGAGACACAGATGTATAGAACGGCCTTTTGGACTCTGTGGGAGAGGGAGAGGGTGGGATGAATTGGCAGAGTGGCAGTGTAACATGTATGATATCATAAGTGAAACGAATCGCCAGTCTAGGTTTGATGCAGAATGCAGGATGCTTGGGACTGATGCACGGGGATAATCCAGAGAGAAGGTGTGGGGCGGGAGGGGGGGGGGGGGTCGGGATTGGGAGTTCATGTACACTCGTGGCTGATTCATGTCAATGTATAGCGAAACAAATACAGTATTGTAAAGCAAAACAAACTAAAAAATAAAAATTAATTTAAAAAATAATAAATAAAATAAAAGTACAGTCCATGGAATTCTCCAGGCCAGAATACTGGAGTGGGTAGCCATTCCCTCCTCCAAGGGATCTTCCCAGACTAGGAATAGAACCCAGGTCTCCCTCATTGCAGGCAGATTCTTTACCAGCTGAGCCACCAGAGAAGCCCTAATATTAAAGAGGAAATAGCAATAAAATTATGAAACGTTTAGAAATGAATAATAATGTAAGTGCTATATATATAAGTAATGGTATATAGTTAAAGGAAGAGCTAGAGGAAACTGCAGTTTTAATGAGTTTATTTATAAAGGGAAGATTAGGGGGAAAAAAGCTAAGTTTTAAATTAAGGAGCTGTAAAGAGAATAACAAACTAAACCCAAAATAAACTGCAAAATAAAAAGCTGAAAGAAAATTGGAGATTAACAGAAATTAATGATATAGAGAAGACAGCAACAAAGAGCAGCAAATCAAAAGCTGATATTTTGAAAAAAACATCCTAATGAAAACAGATCTAAATAGAAAGAGGGAAGGAGGGAGGAAGGTAGAAAATGAGAGACAGAAAACACAAGTGAAACTATTGGGAACAGAAATAAAAGCAATGTAATTAGAAATACAGCTTAGATTTGGAAATCACAAGTGAAATCTATGCGTGAACAAACTTACACCAGTAGATTCAAAAACGTGTATGATGCAGATCTCTTTCTTAAAAATTTACTCAAGAGAAATTAGAAAAATGTATCAATAACCAATAACTAAACTATCTTTTAATAACTAAAACTATCAAACTATATCAACATCTATTAAGGAATTGAGGCAGATAAAAGACTTGCAGGTGGTAAGATGGATGGTCTTATAAGTTTTCCAAACCTTAAAGAAATAACTATTTATTATGTACTTTTTCAAGGTAAGATAATAAGAAGGAAGACCAACTCAGCATGTTTCATGAAAGTAGCATAGACTATCCAAATCAGATTAGGTAAGCATAAGAAAAAAGAAGGTTTAGATCATTCTCAGTTATGATTACAGAAAAAAAAAATCCTAAATAAACTTAAGTAAATCAAATTTAGTGTGTTCTTGTGATAACACTGTTTGCTCATGAGGCAGTCATCTCAAGGATTCAAGGATGATTCAGCATCACCAAAGTGATTCACCTCATACCCAACAGGAAATATACTATCAGGAGAAATAGTAGCATTTCAATGGATACAGAAAACCATTTACTAATATTTACTACCTGTTCATGAAAATACTCTTAGCAACAAGAAATAGAAGGAAACTTCTTTAACCTCATCCTCATAAAGACTATTTAACAAATAAGAGCAAACAGTATGCTTAATAAAGAATATTTTAGTAATAGTCTCACCAGTCTTGGAACGTATATATCTCTATCACTCTTTGTCAGTAAAAATGAGGAACACTGACTCTATTTGAAGACAATTTTATAGTAACAGAAATTCAAGAAATACTATGGGCATAGTATTATAAGTTTTGATACAGACTAGAAAGCTTTTTTCTTTTTTTTTTTTATTGAAGGATAAGTTCTTTACAATGCTATGTTGGTTTCTGCCATGTGAAGTAAAGTGAAGTCGCCCAGTTGTGTCCGACTCTTTGCAACCCCATGGACTGTAGCCTGCCAGGCTCCTCTGTCCATGGGATTCTCCAGGCAAGAATACTAGAGTGGGTTGTCATTTCCTGGTTTCTGCCATACATCAGCATAAATCAGCCATAGGTATACAGATGTCCCCTCCTTCTTGAACCTCCCTCCCACTTGCCGCCTAGTTGCTCTAGGTGGTCACAGAGCACCAGGCTGAGCTCTCTGCACTATACTTTGTGTATTAGCTATGCATGAGCTATTTTACACATGGTAATGTATATATTTCAATCAGACTAGCAAGGTTTTGAATACAAGATCAACTCCTCAAAACTGCTAGCATTCCCATATGTCAGTAACAACTAAGTAGAAAATATAATAGAAGAAAATATATCCTGTTCACTATAGCAATGCAATACATAAGGTATTTAAAATGAATTTAACAAAAGATGGAAAACATATTTATAAGAAAATATGAAATAATATTTAAGGATATGAAAGAAGAAATGAAAGAACATAACCTCCATAAATAAACAGATTTTTATCAGTTTTGGTCACTATTGTTATCTTCAACACCTAGTACAATAATATTCTCCCAGCACATTAGATATACAATAGACATTTGTTTAAAGAACACATGCACAAATAGAGAACACAATTTTTAACAGCTAAAAAGAAATGAAAATGATTTAAATGTTCTTCAATGGAAGAATGAATAAATACAGTGTAATCTAATAATATGATGCAGAAACACATTATTAAAGGGTTGAGGAGGAAGGAATTGACACAGAGCATGGTGTCAGTTCTAAAGCTTGAAACCATGCAAAACAGTAGGGTTAACCAAAAAGGTCGTTTGGGTTTTTCCAAAAGATGCTACGGAAAACCTAAATAAATTTTTTGGCCAACCCAATACATATTTAACTTATGGCTAAGTACATACACAGTAATAGAATAAAATCATACATAGGTAGAGTAAACATAAAATTCAAGAGAATCTTAACTCTTCAATCGGAAAAACAGGGTGCAAAAATTAAACAAGGGATTTCATTTTTATCAGTAATTGTCTTCTTAAATATTCACACATATGACTTGCTATATTTAAAATATTTAAGAATAAGAAATATGTCCCTTGTTTGTCTAAAAACTATCTCTGTGTATACTCCTTAATGTCAGTGTTTCTGAACGAATTAGCAAATTGGAGAGCTTGTGTGAAAAGATTTTTCAGATAGAAGCTCTAGGTTAAAATTCAATCTATGACTACTCAGTTCAGAACCTGCATGATTGTACTTCAGCAGGTTGAGTGTAAAGCCACATCAAATGTGTTAAGGATATCAGATTTTGTTACAGTAGGACATTTCTCAATCTCTAGTGATTCCTTGGCCAGCTATCCTAGATTTTCACAGTGTCACAACCAACTCTTTTTATCCTATCAGCCACAGCCAGCTTGTGCGGTAATTTAACATAAAATTTCCATTCGTGCCACCCTCTCTGAGGACTCGATGTGTTTTCCATGTGTAGCTTTCCAAAGAGATAATTTTTAAAAATACACAACTCTGTCTCTGCAGCTTGAAAACTCAGTTTTTTCCTTTTTATTTTTTGTTGAAATATAGTTCAGTTCAGTTGCTCAGTCATGTCCGACTCTTTGCGACCCCATGAATCGCAGCACGCCAGGCCTCCCTGTCCATCACCAACTCCTAGAGTTCACTCAGACTCACATCCATCGAGTCCGTGATGCCATCCAGCCATCTCATCCTCTGTCGTCCCCTTTCCCCCTGCCCCCAATCCCTCCCAGCATCAGAGTCTTTTCTCACACACAATTTAATATTAGCTTCAGGTGTTCAACATAGTGATTCCACATTTATATACTTTAGGAATCGATCACGATAAGTCTAGTAACCATCTGTCATTATGACAGTATTATTGACTACATTCCCTATACTGTACATTACATCCCTGTGACTCGTTTATTTTACAACTGGAAGTTTGTATCTCTTAATTCCCTTTACCTATTTTGCTCAACCTTCAGCCCCCTTCCCTCTGGCAACCATTCATTTGCTGTGAGTCTGTTGTTCATGAGTCCATTTCTGTTTTGTCTGTTTTTTCCACATATAAGAGAAATCATATAATATTTTTCTTTCTCTGATTTATTTTACTTAGCATTAATACCCTCTAGGACCATCTTTGTTGTCATAAATGGCAACATTTCATTATTTTATGGCTGAGTCGTACAATCTATTGATATACCACGTCACTTCTACCCATTCATCTATCAGGTACTTAGGTTACTTCCATATCTTGGCTATTACAAATAATGCTGAAATAAACACTGAGGTGCGTATAGCTTTCTGAAATAATGTTTTTGTTTTCTTTAGATAAATACCTCAAATTGAAGTTGCTAGATTGTATGATAGTTTGTTTTAATTTTTTGAGGACCATACTGTTTTTCATAGTGGCTATATCAATTTATAAATCCCACTGACAGTGTACAAGGGTTCCTTTTTTTCCACATTCTCACCAATTTTGTTATTTGTTGTCTTCTTTGATGATAACCAATTCTCCCAGATATGAAGTGATGTCTCATTATGGTTTTGATTTGCATTTCCCTGATGATTAGTGATGCTCAGCATCTTTTCATGTGCCTGTTGGTCACCTGTGTGCCTACCTTGGAAAAATTTCTATTTAGAGCGTCTATTCATTTTTAATCAATTTGTTTATTTTCTGATATTGTGTCATGTGAGTTCTTTGTATATTTTGGATATTAAACCCTTATTAAAGATATCATTTGCAAAATGTTCTCCCATTCAGTAGGCTGCCATTTCGCTTTGTTAATAGCATTCTTTATTTGTGCAAAAGTTTTTTGGTTTAATGTCATCTCATATGTCTGTTTTTGCTTTTGTTTTCCTTGCCTGAGAAGACAAATCCAAGAAGAAAAGAATGTGCTAAGACCAATGTCCAAGAGCATGCAACCCATGTTTTCTTCTAGGAGTCATGATTTCAGGTCTGTAACTCAAGTTTTAACATAATTATTAAAAATCCATAAAATTGGATGTCTTGGACTATTTCATATTTGCTACAAAAATTATTAGAAAATGCCAAAGCTTTTTTTTTCTGGCTAAAATAGAACTGCTGGTTTTTAAGCTCTTCATTAACTCTTCTTTTGATGTTAAATCTTATATATATAATTAACAGTGTTCTCCTAAAAATTAAAATTTATCTTGAACTAACTTGTATATGTTATACAGGAAGCTCACATTCTCTCTTTAAGGACATCTTTCACTCTACCTCTTTCATAAGGGTGCACTTGGAAGGTACAAATGAATTAATTCAATCTTTACTGGGAGGCAAACTCTTAAATCAATAAATTTTTCCATAGGCTCAAGCATTATTATGAATGAAAGCCTTCTTCCTTGCCTAGATAGAGGAAACTGTCATTCCAAACCAGTTTCCCTCATTCCTACCCACCACCCTCCTAAAAGCTTGGCCCTACATTTAATTCACCTTTGCAGCTTCATCTATAAGAGCCTCATCAATTAATGAGCAAGGGTCCTTACCCTAAAGAGTCCTAAATTCATTTATTTTAAAGTGCCTAACGGAAATTAGTACTTGCAAGTTTGTTTTTGAAAATGGACAGCAGTTTAAAGAAAAAGCCACCCTACCCACTCCATCAAAATGAATTAGTAGCTTCCCTAGCCCACCAGTAGACCTAGAGTAAGGAAACTTGTCCATGGCATTTATATGGTAACTTAAAGGTAGGGAGTCCATATCTAAAAGAGAAATACCCTAACATCAGTAGACCACCTCACTAGCTCTCTACTGCCTGTGTCAAATTCTGACACCAGGTTGACAGGTGGCTTATATGTCTGACTTTCTCTGCTCAACTAGATGCAGAGATCATAGCTGCTTTCATGCATCTGCAGATGCAGATGTTAAAAACAAAAGGAAACTAATAGTATCTCTTATGATATTGCCATAGAATGATAAATGATGCAATTTGATCCATCTTCCTTAGGAGAGACCCTAACAGAAATACTTCACTTTGGGGTTCTGGCCATCTACAGGCAACACATTAAGTATATTGTCATTTATAGTTATTAAAATGAGTTGAATTATGGTAGAAATTACTCCACACATATATACCATTGACTTACTTTCATTCCTCACCCCATCCCTCCAAAACTATTATACATTGGTAGGGAGGTTTTGTTTAGGAGGGATTTTGAGATGAGTTCAATATGCTTCCAAGAATTTACTAGAAGCAACTGCCAAGGGCAGAGGATCCCAAAGATACTCACTACACAAAATCTGCATTTCAGTTGAACAGTTATTGAGCATTGACTATTTATCAGGTATTTTGTCAGCCCTTGAGATAGTGAGATGAATAAAATGCTGACACTAGCCTCAGAAATGTCTAATCCAAGGATGTCTACTAAGGACATGGGCAATTCCAAGATAAATAATAAAAAACATAAAAGAAGATGCTAAGAGAACTCTGGGCTTCTCTGCTGGCTTAGCACTAAACAAATCTGCCTGTCAATGCAGAAGGGGTGGGTTTGATCCCTGATCCAGGTAGATCTTGTAGAGAAGGAAATGGCAACCCACTCCAGTATTCTTGCCCAGGAAATCCCATTGACAAAGGAGCGTGGTGGGCTACAGTCCATGGGGCCACAAAGAGTTGGACACAACTTAACAACTAAACAACAAGAGAACCAAGCGCCTCCCAGCCCCAGAAAGTTCAGTTTAGTTCAGTCACTCAGTCGTGTCCAACTCTGCGACCCCATGAATTGCAGCACACCAGGCCTCCCTGTCCATCACCAACTCCCGGAGTTCACCCAGCCCACGCCCATGGAGTCAGTGATGCCATCCAGCCATCTCACCCTCGGTCGTCCCCTTCTGCTCCTGCCCCCAATCCCTCCCAGCATCAGAGTCTTTTCCAATGAGTCAACTCTTCACATGAGGTGGCCAAAGTACTGGAGCTTCAGCCTCAGCATCATTCCTTCCAAAGAAATCCCAGGGCCAATCTCCCTCAGAATGGACTGGTTGGATCTCCTTGCAGTCCAAGGGACTCTCAAGAGTCTTCTCCAACACCACAGTTCAAAAGCATCAATTCTTCGGTGCTCAGCCTTCTTCACACATCCAACTCTCACATCCATACATGACTACTGAAAAAACCATAGCCTTGACTAGACGGACCTTAGTCGGCAAAGTAATATCTCTGCTTTTCAACATGCTATCTAGGTTGGTCATAACTTTTCTTCCAAGGAGTAAGTGTCTTTTAATTTCATGGCTGCAGTCACCATCTGCAGTGATTTTGGAGCCCAGAAAAATAAAGTCTGACACTGTTTCCACTGTTTCCCCGTCTATTTCCCATGAAGTGATGGGGCCAGATGCCATGATCTTCGTTTTCTGAATGTTGAGCTTTAAGCCAACTTTTTCACTCTCCTCTTTCACTTTCATCAAGAGGCTCTTTAGTTCCTCTTCACTTTTTGCCATAAGGGTGGTGTCATCTTCATATCTGAGGTTATTGATATTTCATCTACATTTAGCTGAAACAATCAGAAAATTTTCTAGAAGAATTCATACCACAGTAAGTCATGAGGAATAAAGGAGAATTTGAAGCATGTGGTTGAGACAGGTAAAGGCACATGAAGCAACACAACTGAATATTCAGAGAAGCAAAGTCACATAGACTAACAGGGAGCATCCAGGGCAAATGTGGAACTTTATCCTAAAGGCAATGGGGTCCTTGAAAGTGTTTTAAAAAGAAAGTGAACTGATCGTACACATGCTTCACGAAAACCACTAGGGCAGCAGGGTGGAAAATGCATCAGAGGGGGGCCTTGGGAGAAGCAGGGAGAAATTACGGAGCCAGAAATCTACAGAATGTATCAGATGGCCATGACATCAGGAAACATGTCAGACTAATTTTGCTGCAAGTTCTACTGCTGTTGGAACATCATTATAACTATTCTCTGTGAAATAACAGTAAAATAATAAGGAAATAATAACTCATGACCTTCTTATGTCTTTGATCCTCACAACCATCCTGCATGGTCAACTTTATCCCCCTTTATAGAGTTAAGCCAACAAAATCAGAAAAATTAAGCAAACTGTGGTCTCTTGGAAAATATTCCAGTAAAGTTACTACAGAATCCTCTCAGTTGCTTTATTATTTTAGTATTCCATATATTAAAGTTTAAACCATTACTCAGAAAAAATATAGTAGAAAGAAATTGGCTACTGTAGTGCTGATCCAGGCCACTGGGGTTATTCTCAAAGCTAATACAACTTCTCAGAAAGAAACACTAACACTAAATTATGCTAAAAGTATTTTTGGCTCTTACTAAATGATGCACATAGAAAGACTAGTTTAAAATAGTCCCATATTTAAGAGGAGAGAGGAAAGATACCTCTGGCATCACCCTTGCTTAAATTGCTTAATTAGTCATGCAAAATGCAACCTATATGCAATGGATGAGTTAACATTGCTATCACAACCTTCACTTTTCCATTATCTGACTTTTATGAGTTTAAATTTGCAGTCTTAAAGGTTGATCCACTCTAGGATTTTTGCATTTAATTAAACACAGCAATAGAGAAAAATCACATTTTTCAAAACAAGTGTTCATCACCTTAAATCTAGCAATAAAAAAGATGAGTCATCAGGATTCTCAAAGGAAAAGTCTCAACTTGCCTTGCTACTATACTATTACTTTCTTTTTATAGCCAATATGAGATCTGCCAGAAACACATGGGTATAACATCTATAAAAGGCATTTATTGTACTTGTTTTCAAATTTGCCTATATGTTATTCTGTAGTGTGCAAAATCAGATACCCTAGCTAGAATTTATCAATTAAGCCTTTAATAGATATAACTTACTTTTCACTATTATTACATGTCAAAGTAATCTCTTTCTTCAAAATCCCAAGAACACAATATTCTCTACAAGTCTAGCTAGATATTTTCAAATCCTGTGAAGTACCCTAGATGCCAATATCAAAACCCAAAGAAACAAAAGCATTTTTCTTCCTAAAACTGAGTGGGGAAAGAGATCCTTAGAGTCTGTTAGAAAGACTAAAAATTGCATGTATTATAACAGCAACTCATGGAAGTATTTAAATATTAATATATGATATATGCTTTTTGGCAGTTATTAAAGCATCCACTGAATTCCAAGGTGAATACTGTAGCCTTAATTTTAAAGGCGTCGACATTCAGATAAAAGTTTAAATTTCTAGACAGAGGTCTGCCATTATTCAGTCACCAAATATTCATAAGAGATCTTCTAAAACCAGTATTATCCTAGGCCCCATCTTTTAAGGAAGGTAACCTTAGGGCCCATGAAACAGAAATTTTTACACTTCACTTGTAACTGTATTTTTTTTTTTTTTTTTCAAAGAATCTCCTTAGCCCCACAAGATGCTCGTTTGGATAATTCGTCTTTTTACTCACACATGGACCCTTAAAATTTCCCCTTTACTTCTCTCATAAGTCTACTCTGGTTACAGAGAAATGAGGTAACCATGTTGCCCACAGGAGGCAGTACTCAGCTGGTTACCTGTGCTTCGTGAAGTGAGACCGCCGAGCTACAGTTACCACATCTCAGCAGCTGCTCTCTTCCAGGAAGATTCAGAGATTAGCAGTCTCACAGAGGATGAGTCATTCTTAAGAGTCAGATGCTGCTGCTGCTGCTGCTAAGTCACTTCAGTCGTGTCCGACTCTGTGTGACCCCACCGACAGCAGCCCACCAGGCTCCCCCATCCCTGGGATTCTCTAGGCAAGAACACTGGAGTGGGTTGCCAATTCCTTCTCCAATGCATGGAAGTGAAAAGTGAAAGTGAAGTCACTCAGTTGTGTCCGACTCTTCGCGACCCCATGGACTGCAGCCTACCAGGCTCCCCACCCATGGGATTTTCCAGGCAAGCGTCAGATGAGAGACTGATAAATAAATTAGCATGGCAATTAAAAACATTATGAAAATAAGCCTTCAAAGTCTACTTGAAATCCCTTTTTCTAGATTCCATATATATGCGTTAATACACAATATTTGCTTTTCTTTGATTTACTTCATGTTGTTGTACAGGAGAAGCTAACACAACTATGTAAAGCAATTATGAGTTGAGTTTGGGCTTCCTGGGTGGTGCTAGTGCTAAAGAATCTGCCTGCAAATCAGGAGACACAGGAGACATGGGTTCCATCCCTGGGGTGGGAAGATCCCCTCGAGGAGGGCATGGCAACCCACTCCAGTATTCTTGCCTGGGGATCCCATGGATTGAGAAGCCTGGTGGGCTCTAGTCCAAAGGGTCACAAAGAGTAGGACACAACTGAGAGACTCAGCACACACACAGCATATACATAAGTAGTGTCCAGTTCTTTGCAACTCCATGGAATATAGCTCGTCAGCCTCCTCTGTCCATGGGATTTCCCAGGCAAGCATACTGGAGCAGGTCGCCATTTCCTTCACCAGGGGATCTTCCCAGACCAGGGATCAAACCCACATCTGTTATATCTCTCGCCTTTGCAGGGGGGTTCTTTACCCCCTGAGCCACCAGGGAAGCCTAAAATTATCATCCTCCAATTAAAAATAAATTTTTAAGAAAGAAAGAAGTCCCTCAACCAATGAATTCTATCCTATAGGCAAACATACTTTAAAAATCAAATTAAAATCAGAAGCTGGTTTAGCAAATAAGAAATCTGGTCCAAAAGAGGTGAGGATTAAAGATGAGGTGGACTTGAGAAAGAAAAGGTACTGAGAAGGAAACTCAGAGAGAAAGCCAGTGATATCTCTGAAGGCTTGAGAAAAAGGATTGTCAAGAAGATAGAGATTAGCATTGGTAGGCACTGTGACAGGTAAAGTATAAGCAAACAAATGAAAAATAAAAATACAAAGTCTTTGGGGTTTGTCTTTTAGAAAGAACTTATAACAGACTCAGTGGGATAGTACAGCTGGAACCAGATTCTAATGGGCTGCAGAGAAAGGTCCTTATAATGACAAGAGAGCAATTATGGCACATCCTTTGGAAACCCTGGTAGTGAGGGAAATAATAACAAATGGAGGGACAGGGCCTATGAAGTTCTCTCTGGATGAAGCACTCAGCCATATCTATATTTCAAGCGTGGTAAACAAAGAATACAGAGAACAGTGAAATAAGAACAGCACTGATGAAATCAAGACCACCAAGGAGATATTATTAATTTGTCTTAGATATAAGAAGAGATATCTCCTCATGCTTTAAAGGAAACTACGTGGTAGACAGACACAGATAAACTGGAATGGATGGAGATATAATTCAACGAGGGGTACACCTGTCTCGACAAGCACATTTTTTTCCCCTGTACAGAAAAGAAAGTATCTCCAGAGAAAAAGGGCAATAGTAGTGAGTGGGTATTTTGAAGAGGGTGATCAATGTTTAGGAAAAGTGATCTGGGGACATAGAAGAGGAGCTGATCAAGGGCAGTATTGAGGTGGCAAGTCACAGTGGAGCCCATCAGCTTGGTGTCAGTTCCCTGGACTCTGATTTTATCCAGCTTCTCTCAGTACCTAAAATACAGGAGTGAGAAAAGGCTTGATCCAAATCAGGGTTAACAGAATGGATCTGGTTAAGAGAGGAAACACAAGGAAACTCTGATATTAAGAGTGCTCATAAGAAAATGATTGAAGTAATATACAACAAGCTTGTGGTACTATTTAGAAGAAATGAAGCCATGAGTGGACAGTGCACTAAGGAGAAAGTTGAGGGATGCATAACTAAGGAACCTGAGAAAAACCGTCATCATGTGTATTTCCTGGAAGCAGAAGCTCAGACAAAGGTTTGTTAAGGGACAATTTGAGAAAGTCTAAGGAACCAGAATAAGGATCAGAGAGATTTAAACAGGAAAGGGAAGTCAATACAAGCATACGTTATCAAGTTAGTCATGGATACATGTAACAAGTGTTTGTTCTTCATTTGGTCTTCTGAAAACTGTGAAATGTGTCCATAACTGTTCACCTAGGGGACAAAAGAATAAAGTATTAGGACTTCCTTGGCAGTCGAGTGGTTAAGACTCTGTGCTTCCACAGAGGGGGCAAAGGCTTGATCCCTGGTTAATGACCTAAGATCAGGCATGCTGTGTATCACAGCCAATTTTTTTAAATTAATTTTTAAAAAATAATAAAGTATTTTCCAAGTACTTTCAGACATCAGTGGCCAAGGTGATCCCATCAGCATTAACTGCATCACATTTCCAGTTTGCACATACGTGACTGCCAGATTTTCCTGAAGCATCCCATGCCACGGCCTCAGAGAAGTCTCAGGAAAGGAAGCAGGACATATGATGAGATGCTGGCAGGTTGTACCTTCAGAAATTTTGCCAAATCCTAACCAAAATCTTACTGTAGCCATGACTAGAGAAGTGAGAGTGAATGTATGTAAGTGGTACAAGACCTAAGATCGAGTGTAAAGTAAGGAAGCAAGAGAGTGTGAAGAATGAAAGGTTAGTGGCTCCAGATATCTACAGCAACATTTACGACCTTAGCGCTAGACTTATCTAGAGATTCTTTTTCACACTTTCCTGGCCAAATCAAGCCACATGTCTGTGCCTCAGTTCCACAGATCAGTGACACTCAATTCTTCCCCAGTGAGGATCACCAGCAGGATGGGCACCAAATATGAGTGAATGGTAATATAATTGACCATCGAGGCTATGTTGTGGCATGTCTCATATGACCATGTGCTGATGTCAGGGTTGAGGCCTAAAAGAACAGTCTCTTCCATGAAAGATGGTCAGAAAGTAGCAACAATAAGGATCTCTAGAAGGTGATCCAGCCAAAGAAGAAATCAGTCATGGAGCTCTTAGAGAATGTCCTGGAATCCGTGGTATGAGAAAGCGTGGTGACAAAGAGCACTGGCCTGAAGGTTTTGCTGGAAAGCACCATTCTTTGAGGACAGTTGACTTTTAACTAAGGTGAAAAAGAGGCTCTGTGAATGACTGAGAATGCAATGAGAGCTATCTACAAGCATTTTGGGGGTGGGGGCAGATCTTTTGTTAGAGCTCAATGTTTATCTGAATGATAGCCTTTACCTCCATTATATCAACTACTTCCTATATCCAAATGGCTCTCAAATCTTTACCTTAAGCACAGACCCCTCCCCTAATATCAGATCCAGATAGTCAGCTTCTGCATGTCATCAAAATGAATAAAACTAAACTCACCATCCCCAGTCCATTCTGAAGGAGATCAGCCCTGGGATTTCTTTGGAGGGAATGATGCTAAAGCTGAAACTCCAGTACTTTGGCCACCTCATGCGAAGAGTTGACTCATTGGAAAAGACTCTGATGCTGGGAGGGATTGAGGGCAGGAGGAGAAGGGAACGAGAGAGGATGAGATAGCTGGATGGCATCACTGACTTGATGGACATGAATCTGAGTGAACTCCGGGAGTTGGTGATGGACAGGGAGGCCTGGCGTGCTGCGATTCATGGGGTCACAAAGAGTTAGACATGACTGAGTGACTGAACTGAACTAAACTGAAACTCACCATCTACTCTTTAGTTTCCTCCTTCTATGGTCCCTAAGTAAATGGCACCATCAACCAAGGTCGTTGACAAACCTAGGAATGTATATATAGGGATGATAGTAGTTGTTTACATACTTTTTATACACTATTTCAGGCAATAGTTAATATATCAGGGAGTTCCTGGTGAAATAGATGGACACTATAGGTCTGTAATATATCTTAACTTGTATAATATACAAGAAATTGAGAACTGGCTGGTAGAAGGATGACAACAACAACTACAATAAAGAGAAGAAAAATGTGGTTCCCTTGGGTAATTTCTGGAAACCAAATGATCAATGAAGTTTTGGCTCAAGTGGATCTGATATTTGGCCTAACAGGTCTTTGGACCCCACTTGCAGGATATGTGCTTACTACTCCTGCAGTGATAGTCACTAACTGGTTAGAAGTCTTCATCCCAAACTCTGGCGGGGGGGGGGGGGGGGGGGGGGGGG
>SJXQ01000546.1:68166-107717 GCA_006408695.1 Aepyceros melampus | reverse complement strand
GGAGGGGAGATGAGACGGGAGGTGGGACAGAGAGAGGAGATGGGAGCAGGAGGGGAGATGAGACGGGAGGTGGGACAGAGAGGGGAGGTGGGAGCGGGGGGGGGATGGGACGGGGGGGGGGACAGAGAGGGGAGGCGGGGGGGGGGGGGGGGGGGGGGGGGAGGGTGGGGAGCGCGGGGGGGGGGGGGGGGGGGGGGGGGGGGGGGGGGGGGGGGGGGGGGGCTGTGCTCACATGTACATGTGTGGGAGGGTGAGTGTAGGGGTGGAATATAGGGAGTTTCTGCCAAGGGCCACACCCATGCTCACCATCCTATCTCTTGTTGACTCAGTGGAAAAGACCCTGATGCTTGAAAATATTGAGGGCAGAAGGAAGGGGAATCACAGGAAGAGATGTTCAGATAGCATCATCAACTCAATTGATGCGAGTCTGAGCAAATTCTGAGAGATAGTGAAGGACAGGCAAGCTCTGGCGTGCTGCAGTCCTTGGGGTCACAAAGAGTTGGATATGACTTAACAATTGAACAACAACCACAGCATCCTATCTCTTGTCATTTTGGATTTTCCATTCCATGGAATTAGGAAGAAAATGGAGTGGTCATGCTGACAAAGATCACTGGCCCTGACTGCCAAGATGAGCTGATGTGTCTGCTAAACAATGGAGCAGAAAGCCGCACACCTGGAACCCAGGGCATCTCAAGTGCTTCAATACCCAGTGATTACAGTAACCAGTTAATTGCAGCAACCACAGCTGAGTAAGGACAAAGCAACCAAGGACTCAGACTCCTTGGGAAAAGAGCCTACATCATGGTACCAGACAAGCAATTCAGATCAGCCAAGGGTTGATAAAGAGTAAGAGAAACCAAGAACATCAGGTGAAGAAATTAAAAAATATTTATTAAACAAGGCATCAGGATCAGCTGCAGAATTTAGGACTACAATTTGTTTTCCTTTCCTTCTTGCCTCAGAGAATATAGCTAGCTACCACTTTGAAATACTGTAACTTGTACCTGCCCCCAGGGAGAAAGTAAGGGCATAGTGTTGTCACAATACTAGAGTCCCATGTTGTGACAGGGGAAGAAGAGAGATCATGAAGGGATGTGAGCGGTCCAAGGGGTGAATTGCATCAGATTTCTTGTACATCCATTTCAGATGCTCTCGGCCTTCTCTGCCCATTGTTTCAGCTGCTGCCACAGCAAGCCCACTCCACAGGGGCTCTTACTGACCTCACACTGGTGCACCTCACAGCAAGCACATCACCACAGGCCTGAGCTAAGAGCCCTTCTTGCCGCTTTGCCCTTTGATACTGACTCAGGACCAAGAGAAATAGAAGCCAGTGGAGAAGTGAGCCCCATTTGAAGTCAGGAATCAGAATTGGAGGCAAAAAATCTATGTTCAAGTGATTTATGAAAGGAAAGCTCTCAGGAGAAGGAGAGTGAGGAAATCAGATCAAGATAGAAGAAGGGGCCAATCAAAGATTTGACCTCAGAAGATGACTAGTTTCTGTTTGAACATGCAGGGCACTCTGGATCATGAATTGAAGCAGAGAGAAAGTCCTTTGAACTTCCTGTCAGTCAGCCAATGGCTTTGGGCTCAGGAGACATAACTCCATCTACAGTGACTTTCTGGCCACTGGCCACTGCAGAGCAGAGAGCAGCACTGAGCCAGCACAGCAGCTAAAGGACGGATGACCAGGCCCAGTAAAGAGCATCTGGTGGGGCACCAACAGTGCCCCTTTCCGCCCTTTCCGGCCTCCAGTGGAGAGTCCTGAGAAGCTGCTCACACAGCTGTTCAGGGAACCGCCCTGAACATCAAGCAATCATTCATTATCTCATCGCAGCCAGTTCTGTGCCACACCCTTGTCCTGGCTCTTCCTCCTTGTTCTCACTTCCCTTATCTTTCATTCCTGCTTCCTGGGACTGTAATCTCTAGTAACACATAAATCCACTGCCTCAGCCTTGCTTTCTGGGGAACCTAAACTAAGAGCACCTTGAAAGGAAGAACCAAAGAACATGGGACCCAAGAGGATATGCACTGGCTCAAGATGGGACAGCCAAGGAGGGGAGAGAGAAGTGGGAGGAGGGGGAAGAAGAGTCCTGAACTGACTGAGAGCCCTGTACAGGGAGAAGTGTCATCTGTGCCACTGGAGGTCTGAGGAATGTGGCAGGACTGTTCCACACGTGCAGTATTTTGCTGAAAAGTCTATATACAGAATCCCATACCCAACACAACTCAAGGCAAGCAAAACTCAGCTAGTCCAAGATTTGGGAGGGGTAGAAATTTCTTAAAATATACAACATTTTAAGATTTATCTTTCAACCAAAATTTGTGACTACATAGTCCAAGTTTCATGACTTTATAATTACAATATATATGCTTATATGTTGATAGGTAACTGTGAAAGGATTATTTTACTTCCTGAATGCTTTCTCCTCAGAGGGCTCACAAAGCTTCCCTGGCAGGAGAGTAGAGACCTCAAGTTACCTGGGAAAGCTAGAAGTTTAAATTCAGTTCTCACAGAGAGTGTAAATTCCTATATGTTTACCACATGGGCCTTTGAGAAAGTCCTAGCTGTTGAAGTGTGAACAACTTTCAAAAGAGCACAGAGAAATAAAATTTTCTTAAAGGCCCATTTGAATTGCTTCACTAGCAGAAAGTTACAGAGGTTATTGTGCCTAGATAATTGATTTACTTCACATCTATGACACATTCAATAAACACCCCATTATCAAAAGCCTCCTTAAGCCTCTTCGATGTGAAAAGCAAGAATTCACTTACCAGCATGGGAAATTGGATTATTGTGCTTGGCAATACTATTATCATTAATAGTGTTTGTTAATTTTTTTTCTATTTCACCAGGTTCACAATGCTTCCTAAATGTTAGATCAAATAAAACAATAAAGGTGAGTGATGGACAATTACTCGGGTTGTCACCAAAGGAAAAAGAATGAGCAGCCCGAGGCCATGCAGTAAAGATATCAGAAACTGAAAGTTGCAGTGCTCTGTCCTCTCCAATAAGCAACCATTAGTCCATGCCTTGTATTACATTAATGACAAGAATATATTTGGACACCTTATAAGTATTTACCATATAAACAACGGTTTTATACATAATTTGCGTCTTTTTAGTGAATTTGCAAGTTTTTTAAAAACATGAGAGAAGCTAGGCAGAATAAGATAAAGAACCACCAAGATAGATGGAAAATGCTCAAAATATGGGCAATTTTGGAAAGCTTATAACTTAATAAAATGTTAAGCACAACTTCTAATAAATGAATGCCCATGGGTAGATATATTAAAAGTTTAATCCCTTATTACTCAAAGTTCAAGCTACCCACATCTTAGGTGTCAGCATATTGTTACAAATGCCTACGAAAGAGGCATCTGTCTGAATAGGGCACATGTTTTCTCAAAGTTATAAGGATAGTGAAGAGGCATGTTGACTGACAACTGTAGGAGTTATTAAATAGGATTTTACTATGAATTTCCCTGTCAAATTGGGAACTAAGTTTTAGGTTTTTTGTTTGTTTGTTTTTAGTGCATCCAAGCAAAACCTCTGTAATTAGAACATCAAAAAAAATCTGTATTTTTCTGAGACTCCTAATACCTATTTCAAATTTCAGCTCAGTATTCAATGACATCCTAATACTATTCATTCATTCACCTTGAGTCTTTGGGAGTCGACAATGTGCCAAGCACAGAACTGGGGCAGTGAGGGCGGAGGGGTGGGGAGCAGTGTGCTTCATAAGGCTGATTGCAAATACCCTGGAGTATAATACATCATGTCTCTCAGGTATATAAGAGTATCAAGATCCCTTAGGAAGGGAACCTTGTTTAGATCTCCCACTGAAATTAACATAGTGTTCAGCTCATATTAGGGGCTCAAAATTCATGTGTTGTTTGTTTAAACATGACCATAATTGTTGACATATGAACGATTCTTCTACTCTAAAAAGCATCATTTAGTAGAGAAAACAAAAGAAAAACAGTAATTCTTACACACTATGGACCAAGATACCTATATATTGGTATGCAACACCCCTTCACCACAGACTCATCCTGTTCCTTATCCCATTCCTTAACTGTCACACTGCCTGGAATTTTGCCACAACTGGTTGCCCACCTGTGAACATAAGTTCTACAATGTATTCCAAAGGAACTCTTCTCCCCACATTTCTTGCAGAGCAACAATTTGAACTTACCAAATAGAGTTACATTTTCCAAACACAGTTACATCTTTGTACATTATCCACTCTTGGGCAGCTTTCTTACTGCAATGTACTATTCCATTTATTATTTATGTTCTACCCTACTTCCCAAAAGGATTAGAAATGGCTTAAAATATTAAGTTGTATGATAGACAAGAATATTAAAGGTAAAAAGGGAGATCAAAAACTGGCTCAGAGTAATGAATAAACATACTGAAAATGAAACTGAGTTACTCTAATAGCCACTAAATTTAGCTTCAAGCATTCTCAAAGTCAAGAAAAAGGGAGTTTCTGATATAATGCAAACTCATGATTCTCCTTGGCAGAGCCAAGGAATTAGATAAACTTATCTGTGTCAGAGGTTGCTAGGTAGCCACCAAATCTGTTGTCCTCCTCTTCTGTAGTGACGTGTTGTGGCTGGGTCACAGGCAGTAACTGCATTTTTCAGCTTCCCTTGCAATGGAGAGAGGCCATGTGGACAAACTTTCATGAATGTGTGCAAAGTTGCTTTTGGTCATGTCTAACTCTTTGTGACCCCATGGACTATAGACCACCAGGCTCCTCTGTCCATGAGATTCTCCAGGCAAAAATACTGGAGTGGTTGCCATGCCCTCCTTTAGGGGATCTTCCCAACTCTGGACTCAAACCCAAGTCTCTTATATCTCCTGCATTGGCAGGTGGATTCTTTATCACATAGCACCAACTGTGAGGTCAAGCTCTAACTAGTGGGATCTGAACAGAACTGATGTGTACAATTTCTGCATCTTATACTTGAGAGGAATCCTATGATTTTGAACTCCCAGGCTTTCCCCCTCCTGCTGGTCAAAATTTGAATGACCAGAATGACCCTGGAAGCCATGAGTTGAGAATGGTGGGGCCCAGGTCTCTGAGTAATCATAAGGAAACAGAGAAATACAGAAAGCCTGATTGGAATAGTTCCCAAAGTCATCAAAACACCTCAAAAGTATGACAAGGGGGTACCTTTAAGCTAAATAAAAAATGCTAATGAATATCATGAGAAATGAAACCTGAAGTCATAGCTGGTATTTAGGGTCAGAACAGATAAAGAATTAGGAAAATAGTATTGAGAAACATGATCCATTACAGGTGTTACCAGAGTTACAAATGGGCACCAGAAAAGCCCGCCCAGTGGGCTGGCACTGCCTACTGCAAAGCTCACCAGAGGACCATGCACTGGACCCCTTCGGGCAGAGTATGTGATTGATCATCACACCACTAAAGTCTGATCCTAGAAGAAGTTTGAAGTTAGTCACATTTCATCCTTCCATCTTCCTTTCGTCACATCCCCTTTCCCCAAAGCACTTTTTTTTTAATAATACTTTTTTTGCCACTTTACTTATTTTTTAATTGAAGGCTAATTCCTTTACAGAATTTTATTGTCTTCTGTCAAACTTCAACATGAATCAGCCATAGATACACCCATGTTCCCTCTCTCGCAAACCTCCCTCCCATCTCCCTCCCCATCCCACCCTTCTAGATTGTCACAGAGTACCTGTTTGAGTTCCCTGAGGCATATGGCAAGTTCCCACTGGCTATCTATTTTACATATGGTAAAGTAAGTTTCCATGTTATCCCCTGCACACATCTCACCCTCTCCCTCCTCCTCTTCACCTGTGTCCATAGGTCTCTTCTCTATGTCTATTTCTCCATTGCTGCTCTGCAAATAAATTCATCAGTACCATCTTTCTAGATTCAATTTATATGCATCAGTATACAATATTTATATTTACATTTCTTTTTCTGATTTACTTCATTCCTTTTTGTGGCTGAGTAATATTCCATTGTGTATATGTACCACAGCTTCTTTATCCATTCACCTGTCAATGGACATCTAGGGTGCTTCCATGTTTTAGCTATTGTAAACAGTGCTGCAATGAACATTCAGGTACATGTATCTTTTTCAATTTTGGTTTCCTCAGAGTGTATGCCTGAGTGGGATGCTGGGTCATAAGGTGGTTTTATTCCTAGTTTTTTAAGGAATCTCCATACCATCTTCCATAGTGGCTTATCAATTTATATTCCCACCAGCAACACAAGAAAACAACAAATTTCACAATTCATAAGGAAACACAAAAGACCCAGAAGAGCCAAAACAGTCTTGAGAAAGAAGAATGGAACTGGAATCTTCCTGACTTCAGACTATACTACAAAGCTACAGTCATCAAGACAGTATGGTACTGGCAGAAACAGAAACACTGGCAAAAACAGAAATATAGACCAATGGAACAAGATAAAGAGATCAGAGATAAACCCATGCACCTATGGGTACCTTATTTTTCACAAAGGACACAAGAATATACAATGGGGCAAAGGCAGCCTCTTCAATAAGTGGTGTTGGGAAAACTGGACAGCTATGTGCAAAAGAATGAAATAAGAACACTTCCTAACAACATATGCAAAGATAAACTCAAAATGGATTAAAGACCTAAATAAGAGTAAGAACAGAAACTATAAAACTCTTAGAGGAAAACATAGGCAGAATACTTGATGACATAAATCAAGACCCTCTAAGATCTACCTCTTAGAGTAATAGAAATAAAAACAAAGTAAACAAGTGGGATCTGATTAAACTTAAAAGCTTTAGCACCACAAAGGAAACTATAAACAAGGTGAAAAGACAAACCTCAGAATGGGAGAAAATAATAGCAAATGAAACAACTGACAAAGGATTAATTTCCAAAATGTACAAGCTGCTCATACAACTCAACACCAGATAAACAAACAACCCAATCAAAAAGTGGGGAAAAGACCTAAACAGACACTTCTCCAGAAAAGACAAACAGATGACTAACAAACACATGAAAAGATGCTGAATATCACTCATTATTAGAGAAATGCAAATCAAAACTACAATGAGATACCACTTCACACAGTCAGAATGGCCATAATCAAAAAGTCTACAAACAAATTCTGGAGAGGGTGTGGAGTAAAGGGAATCCCCCACAGAACTTTAATAGCCCAGGTGATCCCTGGCTCTGCACAGAGGAACTCTCACATCAGCATCCCACACTCAGACCCCTTTCTGATTCCTTTTCCCTATCAAATTTACTGTTCAAGTGCCTAATTCCTTCAGAGCCTCACTATGGAATGATTTTCCAAGCTGATTGCCCAACACCCAATACCAGAATATTGTATATAAAAATATGTGTTACTCCAATTCCTTGTTAATGTTTTCACCTATCAGATACTCTATTTAAATATAAATAGATTTCCAATGTTAAAGCACACATATACACAACATAGAATTTAGAGTAGATTGGCCATTGGGGTAGGAGTTTGGATTCCATGGAGAGATAAGACCATTACTATTGGTGTCATGATTCTACTACAGCATTTTCAAGTTACAGGACAACTTAAAAAGAAGATAAAAGTATTCATATCCTGCACTCCCTGGGACACAGATACTATTTCTAAATATGTATGAGAGCTTTTCCCTTAGCCCCAGTAAACAACACAAGGAGATTTTGCCCTCAGAGAAATGCACTGAGAACCAAGTCTCAGAATCAGAAAACAGCACCATAATATCATTTGCTTGGGGGGCGGGGGAGGGCATTATTTAATCAATTATTGAGCATTGTATAATTTAAGTACTGATTATAAAACTCATAAGAATTCACTGATTAGCACTAGTAATTTTCTGATACTATCTTTAGAGTTTTCTATGTATAGTATGTCATGTGCAAACAGTGAGACCTTTACTTATTCTTTTCCAATCTGGATTCCTTTTCTTTCCTTTTCTTCTCTGATTGCTGTAGCTAGGACTCCCAAAACTATGTTGAATAGTAGTGGTGAAAGTGGACACCCTTGTCTTGTTCCTGATCTTAGAGGGAATGCTTTCAATTTTTCATCATTGAGAAAAATGTTTGCTGTGGGCTTATCATATATGGCCTTTACTGTGTTGAGGTAGGTCCCTTCTATGCCCATTTTTTGAAGGGTTTTAATCATAAATGGGTGCTGAATTTTGTCAAAGGCTTTTTCTGCATTATTGAGATCATTATATGGTTTCTATCTTTCAATTTGTTAATATGGTGTATCACATTGATTGATTTGCATATGTTGAAGAATCCTTGCCTCCCTGGAATAAACCCAACTTGATCATGGTGTATGAGCTGCTCTAAAGTCTACGTTGTGTATATGCATGCTTTAACATTGGAAATATGGCACAAAAAAACAGAAATATAGACCAATGGAACAATACAGAAAGCCCAGAAATAAACATATGCACCTATGGGTACCTTATTTTTGACAAAGGAGACAAGAATATACAATGGGGCAAAGAGAAAAGCTTCTTCAATAATTGGTGCTGGGAAAACTGGATAGCTACATGTGAAAAAATGAAATTAGAACACTTCCTAACACCATACACAAAGATAAAATGGATTAAAGACCTAAATTTAAGACCAGAAACTATAAAACTCATAGAGGAAAACAAAGGCAGAACACTCAGATCCTCTATGACCTACCTCCTAGAGTAATGGAAATAAAAATAAAAGTAAACAAGGGGGACCTGATTAAACTTAAAAACATTCGCACAGCAAAGGAAATTATAAACAAGGTGAAAAGACAATCCTCAGAATGGGAGAAAATAATAGCAAATGAAACAACTGATAAAGGATTAATTTCCAAAATATACAAGCAGTTCATACAACTCAATATCAGAAAAACAAACAACTCAATCCAAAAGTGGGAAAAAGACCTAAACAGACATTTCTTCAAAGAAGACAAACAGATGGCTAACAAACACATGAAAAGGTGCTCAACATTACTCATTGTTAGAGAAATACAAATCAAAACTACAATGAGGTACCACCTCACACCAGTCAGAATGGCCATAATCAAAAAGTCTACAAACAATAAATGCTGGAGAGGGCGTGAAGAAAAAGGAACCCTCTTGCACTGTTGGTGGGAATATAAATTGATAAGCCACTATGGAAGACGGTATGGAGATTCCTTAAAAAAACTAGGAATAAAACCACCTTATGACCCAGCAATCCCACTCCTAGGCTATACTCTGAAGAAACTGATTGAAAAAGACACATGTATCTCATTGTTCATTGCAGCACTATATACAATAGCTAGAACATGGAAGCACCCTAGATGTCCATCAGCAGATGAATGGATAAAGAAGTTGTGTTCCATATACACAATGGAATATTCAGTTCAATTCAATTCAGTGCAGTCACTCTGTTGTGACCAACCCCATGAACTGCAGCACGCCAGGCCTCCCTTACTCAGCCATAAAAAGGAATTCATTTGAGTCAGTTCTAATGAGGTGGATGAACCCAGAGACTATTATACAGAGTGAAGTAAGTCAGAAAGAAAAAGATAAATATCATATACTAACACATATATATGGAATCTAGAAAGATGTTACCAAAGAAGTTATTTGCAGGGCAGCCATGGAGAAACAAACATAGAGAACAGACTTATCAACATGGGGAGAGGTGAGGAGAGGGTGAACTGTATGGAGAGAGTAACATGGAAACTTACATTACCATATGTAAAATAGATAACCAACGGGAATTTGCTGTATGGCTCAGGAAACTCAAACAGGGGCTCCATTTGCTGTATGGCTCAGGAAACTCAAACAGGGGCTCCGTATCAACCTAGAGGGATGGGATGGGGAGGGAGATGGGAGGGAGGTTCAAGAGGGAGGGGATATGTATATCTATGGCTGACTGATGTTAAGGTTTGACAGAAAACAACAAAATTCTGTGAAGCAATTATCCTTCAACTTAAAAATTTTTTTTTAATTTTTTTATAAAGTAACAAGAAGATATTAAAACATAAAAGCTTCCTCAAAAGTTCACAATACTCTTTCAATATAACCAGGAATTATTCAGTGAAACAGTCCTGGTTCCTGAGAAGTGAAGCCTAGATTTTAGTTTGAGAGCCAGATCTCCCCATCAACCTGGTGATCCCCATTGCTTCTCTACATTCCCATTTATTTCTTCTCTACACTAGTGAGCTTCTGCTTCTCAAAAATGAGTGCCAAGGTGACTTTAATCAGGGTCTGTGTGGCCAAGCCTCCCCCCTCATCCCCAACACACACGCACACAAAGCCTGCTTTCCATTACTGTAAAAAAAGACACATTTTTTGGTTTGTTTTTGTTTGTATTTTTCCTTTCAGAAGCTGTCATGTCTGAAACCATCACTGAAATATCTGGCTTAAGAAAACATGTATTTTGCCAATGAGTTAACAGCAGTTCTAATTCTAGTCAACAATGTCTGTTACACAAATTCAGCATAAACACCCCATTTTACACTACCCCTACTTGGAGGCAGTGAGCTGTCTTTATACTTCCAACTGTTTGGCAAAATTTCAATTTTCTTTATGCACAGTAAGTAAAAATTCTCGTTATATGTTATTATATTGGGAGCAGCCAAAAATGTTGTTTCAGAAAAAGAAAAAAGGATGACATCTAGGCATTGAGAAACCTTCTCTAAGTATGTGGCCAAGAATCACATTATTCTTTCCATGTTACCCCCACCTTTCCCATGCAGTGGGAAAGCATTTCTAACTATATTATTTAATTACACTTACAAAATCTGAATAATGGAAAATAGGTATAAATATTATCTCTGTCTTCTCTTGGGTTATGACTAAAATAAAACCACCATTATTTCAGAGAACAAGAGCAGAACTAGGAAGAAAGACTGCCTTGATCTGAAGGAAGATGGGTCAGGATTGAAGGAAAAAGGGAAAGAAAATAATTAAGAACCATGGTAGTGAGCACAAAAGTTGAACTTCCATTCTGTTGTGTTTGGCTTTGTGGTTAGTCTGTGAAAGTAGCCTCTCAGGAATTACAAGTTTGATGTTTTATGTGTGTGCGCGCGCGCACGTGCACACACATGCTCATTCAGTTGTGTCTGATTTGTTGCGTCTTCATGGGCTATAGCCCATCAGGCATCTCTGTTCATGGAACTTTCCAGCAAGAATACCGGGGCAGTTTACCTCTCTTCCTCCAGAGGACCTTCCTGACCCAGGGATTGCACCCAAGTCTCCTGCATCTCCTACACTGGCAGGTGGATTCTTTAACGCGGAACCACTGGGAAATCCTTCCTGGGAAAACCTTGACGTTGTATAGTAAACAGTTAATTCATCAGGCACTGAGTGTTCAAACTGAAACCACACAACTCAGAAGGGACTCAAACCAAGCCAAAACTGAGATGGGGACTCAAACCCACTCTTTTAATTGAATTGCGCACTTGGCCTTCAGGACTTAATGAAGCTTAGCACAAAAGGAACTCAGCAAGAGGAGAAGTGATAGGTAGGAAGTAGATTTATGTAGAGAGAGACACCTTCCATAGACAGAATGTAGTACATCTCAAAAGGTGAGAGCAACCCCCAAATATGGAGTGATTAGTTTTTACAGGCTGGGTAATTTAGTAGGCTAATGAGTGGGAGGGTTATTCCAACTGCTTTGGGGCAACAGAGCAAGGATTTCCTGGAATTGGGACACCACCTATTTTTTGGCCTTTTTATGCTCAGGCTTAGAACTATCATGGCACCTGGGTGCATATATTGAGGCTCAAGTTCTACTGGAAGTCAAAATTTCCACCATCTTAGACCTAGTTCCAAATAGGAAAAGGAGTACATCAAGGCTGTATATTGTCACCCTGCTTATTTAACTTATATACAGAGTACATCATGAGAAACGCTGGATTGGAAGAAACACAAGCTGGAATCAAGATTGCCGGGAGAAATCTCAATAACCTCAGATATGCAGATGACACCACCCTTATGGCAGAAAGTGAAGAACTAAAGAACCTCTTGATGAAAGTGAAAAAGGAGAGTGAAAAAGTTGACTTAAAGCTCAACATTCAGAAAACGAAGAACACGGCATCTGGTCCCATCACTTCATGGGAAATAGATGGGGAAACAGTGGCTGACTTTATTTTTCGGGGCTCCAAAATCACTGTAAATGGTGACTTCAGCCATGAAATTAAAACACACTTACTCCTTGAAAGGAAAGTTATGACCAAGCTAGACAGTATATTAAAAAGCAGAGACATTACTTTGTCAACAAAGGTCCATCTAGTCAAGGCTACGGTTTTTCCTGTGGTCATGATGGCTGTGAGAGTTGAACTGTGAAGAAGGCTGAGCACCGAAGAATTGATGCTTTTGAACTGTGGTGTTGGAGAAGACTCTTGAGAGTCCCTTGGACTGCAAGGAGATGCAACCAATCCATTCTGAAGGAGATCAACCCTGGGGTTTCTTTGGAAGGAATGATGCTGAAGCTGAAACTCCAATATTTTGGCTACCTGATGTGAAGAGCTGACTCATTGAAAAAGACCCTGATGCTGGGAAAGATTGAGGGCAAGAGGAGAAGGGGACGACAGAGGATGAGATGGTTGGATGGCATCACTGACTCAACGAACATGAGTTTGATTAAACTCTGGGAGTTGGTGATGGACCGGGAGGTCTGCCATGCTATAGTTCATGAGGTCACAAAGAGTCGGACATGACTGAGTGACTGAACTGAACTGAAGACCTAGTTTTCTAAACAGTCTATCATATCCTCAATGGCTTTGTCTTTCTCTTAAAGCTTGTATTGGGTTAGCCAAAATTTAGTTTTGGTTTTTCTATAACATCTTATGGATAAACCTGAATAAACTTGGCTAACCCAATACCTTGCTCCCTTCTCTCCTGTTTCAAAACCCTGAACATTCCGAAGAAAGGACTGACTTCAGGAAGACTGGCCCCTGACCAGGTCCTGGGATATAACCTCTGATTCCTAGGAATATCCTGCCTGAGACTATGTCTATATTTCTGAGTCCTCTGATCACCCTCTAGTCCTCTGACAAGATACCTTAGACTACGAATGTAACTTGTGGTAAATGCCTATTTTAGTATGCTTGAGGCACCAGAATATCCCATATTAGTTTGATTTTCTGGGTGCTGGGGAGTGATCAAGACATTGAATAACTATGGGGAGTCATGAAGATGTTCCATAACTACAGAGCAGACCTCAGATAAAAACCCTGGACACCATGGCTCCATATAGCCTTCTCTGGTTGGCAGTGTTTCACACATGTCACACAGCACTGCTGGAAGAATTAACAACAGCTCTATACAGCTCTCAGAGAAGGAATGGCACCCCACTCCAGTACTTTTGCCTGGAAAATCCCATGGACAGAGGAGCCTGGTAGGCTGCAGTCCATGGGGTCGCAAAGAGTTGGACATGACTGAGCGACTTCCCTTTCACTTTTCACTTTCATGCATTGGAGAAGGAAATGGCAACCCACTCCAGTGTTCTTGCCTGGAGAATCCCAGGGACGGGGGAGACTGGTGGGCTGCCGTCTGTGGGGTCACACAGAGTTGGACACGAGTGAAGTGGCTTAGCAGCTATACAACTATACTGGGAGGGGACTTGTGGAAGCTTAAGTCTGGTTTCTCTTGGATTTCACCCAAGTGCCTTTGGACCCATGTTGATTTTGATTCACATTCTTTCCTTAAAATAAACCACAACCATAAGTATGACAGCATTTCTGAATCCTGGAAAACCTTTTAGCAAAGCAGCAATCTTGAGCATGGCTTTAGAGCCCCCCAACACAGAAGTGACTGAAAGAGATGGCTGGAGGAGCTTGACCTCTAAATAGTTTGTGCTGTCCAAAAAGAAAGGCTCAAAGTTCTTATCCTAACAGCTCCCTGAAACCAGAGTCCTAGAATCGAATCTTTCCCCTTTATGACTATTTTAGATAACAGACTATAGCAGGCTTTCTCACATTAGCCTAGTCCCAGATAAACATTCTTACCGTTGGGCTTTTCCCTTTCCTCCGCCCACTGCAGAATGAAGACATGTTCAAGACTTTCTAATACAGGAGTCCACTAGCTCATAAGTAGAGAAGAACTATGACCTCTGTACTACTTCACAATCCCTGGTCTTTTTTATAAAGCAAATAAGTTTTTTTATACCATCATAAAGTTTACATGATTCATAAGACACAATTTTGATATTTTATATTTTATTCTTTTTTTTAATTTCTTTTTTTCACTTTACAATACTGTATTGGTTTTGCCACACATCAACATGAATCCACCACGGGTATACATAAGTTCCCACTCCTGAACCCCCCTCCCACCTCCCTCCCTATACCATCCCTCTGGGTTACCCAGTGCACCAGCCCCAAGCATCCTATATCTTGCATCAAACCTAGACTGGTAATTCGTTTCTTATATGATATTATACATGTTTCAATGCCATTCTCCCAAATCATCCCGCCCTCTCTCTCTCCCACAGTCAAAAAGTCTGTTCTGTACATCTGCGTCTCCTTTGCTGTCTCGCATACAGGGTTATCGTTACCATCTTTCTAAATTGCATATGTATTATATTTTATTCTTATGCAGAAGGTATTCAACTCTCCAAAACAGTGAAAAATCAGAACATACAAAAGTAGACCGTTGTCCTCGGTGGGGTAAAAGTTACGTATGTTATATTTCAAACAACAAATAAGCAAAGTGAAGAAAGGGAGAGATAAATCCCTTTAAAAACCAGAAAATGAACTCTCCTGCTTCAGCACATTAGAGTGACCCAATTGCCTCTATTTTCTATAAAAATCCCATTTTGAAACAGCAAATTTCTTTTAGCATTATACTAAATCTCCCTTTTATCCATCAGTTTCTCACTTTCCCCTCTTTGTTAGTCACAAAACTTCTTTGGATGGTTTTTGTCTACTACAAAATTTTTAAATCCCCAAGGTACCTTTAGGACAGGAACAACAATCACCTCCCAATGAGTACAAAGCATGAAAATACCATTTGACCTGGCAGATTCCATAAAATTTGTTACCTTAGTCTGAGCAGCACAAGTCACCAGAGGAGTCTGCAGAAGACTGGGGAACTCACTCAGACTTGCTAACCCAGGCTCAGCTCAGTCTCCACCTTCGCTTAATGCTAGCCAAAATTAAAATGCATGTTTCATGCTAGAGATGGAAAACAACTGTTTCCTAACTGGAAAAGTATGTTTGGGTCTCTTTAATTGTCATGTGTTTAGGATACAACAAATAATATCTCAAAACCTAAGTTTCCCTACTAAAGTACAATAATCTTAGAAAATTCATTATGAAACTTAAATTGCTGAGCAGCATTAAAAATCCTTCCACCCTAGCCTTGTATAAATGCAACAAACTACTTGTGTTTGAGAAGACTGAGTCTGTTTTATAGCCTCTATAGGAACAAGCAGCTAAACCAGTCTATAGACCTGTTACCACTTAATAAATCTCCATTTTAAAAGCACTAAACTTAGTGCTAGAAAAAACTGCCTCTTACTATGGTGCAGTTTCTTAAAAATCACAGCTGTAGAGTTCCATCAGCTAATCTGCCTATAATCACTTCAAACAAGACCTTTCCTGAATAAAAACTAAAAAGCCAGAGGGCAGAGAAATACCCCAAAGTTCTTCTATGTTGGTAATGAAGTAAGTTTGGGTTTCAGAAGAATGAGAAAAGCACCCATCAACTGAGAGCTGCCTGATTAGAATGGAAATATTGAGGTCTATTAAAGAGTTAGAACTGTAGAAGTTTGATGTTCCTGGAGCTCTTTGGAAACCATAGAAGAGATCAACATTCAAACAAGAACTGAGGTGGACAAAAAGTGCAAAAGATTTTTTAATCTGCTCACTCAGATCATTGGCTAGATATCTGACATCATGTCTTAGAGGCAAAATAGCTTCAACTGTCCATATGTTTGCCTAATGACTTCCCTGGTTCCTTTTGTTCTTTCTCTACTCATTGCTTTAGAATATTTCTCCTTTTTTCAAAAATCCTCAAAGGGGAACTTAGCCCCCAAGGGATAAAATTTCAGTAACCAGAGACATTCAAAACACATCGTCTAATTACTGGTAGTGTTAGAAATCCATGGAATATTAAGAGAAAGAAAAGTTTCTAGACCAGATAGAATTCTTTTGCCTGTTGCCAAGACTGTGGGAATGGAGTAACTGGACTGATATCAGAGCATATAAAATAATATCGGAGGCCAGAAAAGTGTGGCAATTTCAATAAAAGGAGACTTAAACCATGTCCATGAATTAGAAATCTCAGTATGTTTAAGATGTCCACTCAGCCCCAAATTATCTATAGATTAAGCCTCACATTGAGTTTTGGAGTGACGTCAGCATCACGGTGGTATTAGGTGTCCTTCATTTCTGTCTCCCTTCTCACAATAAAAATTCAGCAAAACATCCACAAACAAAAGTGTCTCTGTGGGAGCTGTGGGACCCAGCACCTATGCCAAGGTACCTGGGAAGAGTCTCGCCCATCTGTGCATCAATTAAAAGTTCAGACAGACCTCAGTACCAACAATGGTTCCCACAGTAGCCTGTGAACCAGTTCCAGACCCTCTTGGCCACAGTCCAAGGATACCCGAAGGACGCTGACTTAGCCACCCACAGACGAGAGAACCTTTGTAAAAGTCGAGGTTTCCAGAGGAGAAGTTCCAGTACTTCTCTAGAGAAAAAAGAAAAAACGATGCACAATCGTGGGTAAAAGGAACAACACTGAGTGTGCCGCATCCAGCCTCCCCAAGGGCGGCACAGTTAGAGCTAAGCGAGAACTCAGCCTGTGATTTCTCCCGCGGGGGAAAGGGAGAGCCGCTGAGCGAGCACCCAGCTTCCCCAGGTGTACAGGATACAGCAAGAGAGACCCGCTTCTCTCTTGCAGCATCCAGAGTCCTAAATCAGAAGTTCCGTGAGTAGGAGGAGGAAGGATATCAGGAGAGAAGCACGTGATATTGTCTGAGAGCAGTAAAGGGACTCAGTCCTGTTGCCTGCATTGTATACTCCATAGTCATGAGCTTGAGGGGAAAGCGTTACTCAGCAGATTCCACCAACTAACGCAGAGGCAACCCAGCATCATGTGTGCCTCCCCGACACATCCCCCCGACTCTGTGGCCCTCCCTGGGCACTATCCTGAGAGTGGTTATGAAGGCTCGCTTTGGTAGACAGCACACGCAGAACACAGGCAAGGGGGAAAATACAAACCTGAGCTGTAGCGCCACCTTCAGGAAAACAAGACAGAAGCTATCCGCACCCGGCCAGGCTGGTGCTTCTTGGATCAGGACATACAAGCCTAAGAACTTCAGCCATAAGAGGGAACAAGCAGCGTGGAGCTGATATTCCAATATATTCTGAGAATCTTTAGGACGGAAAGGAAAGATTAGGAAAAGATTACGAAAGATGAAAGAGTAGCTGCTATTTTAAATGCCAAGAGAACAGTGCAAAAATCCAAGGAACATGAAAAGTCAAGGAAACATGGTATTACTTAAGAATCAAAATAACCTTCTAATGTTTGAACCCACAAACATGGAGATCAAAGAGTAACCCAATAAAGAAGTCAAAATAGCTGTTTTTAGGAAACACAATGACTAAAAGAAAACACAGAGACAATTTAATGAAATGCAAAATAATACATACAAAACTGAGGAATGAATCAAAGAGATATAAATCATTAAAAATAACCAAGCAGAAATTCTGGAGCTGAAGAATTCAGTCAGTGAAATGAAAAATACAATAAACAACACCAAATAGCAAACAGAATAGCAAACAGAAGAAAGAATAAATGAGTTAGAAAGTAGGAAATCTGAAATTACCCATCAGGAGGAGAAACAAAAAAGAATTTTAAAAAATGAAGAAACCCTACTTAATCTGCAGGACATCATCAAAAGAACCAATGCACAAATTTTAGGACTTCCAGGAGAAGAAGAAAAGGAAGAAGGGACCAGAAAGATTATCTAAAGAAATAATGGCTAAGAACTTTCCAAGCCTGGGGAAAGACTTGGACATGAAAGTTTTTGAAGCTAACAGGTCACCACAATTTCACCATAAAACAATCTTCTCCAGACTCATTATAATGAAAAACTGTCAAAAATCAAAGTCAAAAAGAGAATTCTAAAAGCAGCATGAGGCAAAGAGTGTAACCTACACAGAAACTCTCATTTGGTTATTTGTTTCTCAGCAGAAAAAACCTTACAGGTTTCCACAGAGGTCAGTGGAATACTATATTCAAAGTGCTGAAAGAAAAAAGCCTACCAGTCAAGAATACTTTATTCAGCAAAGTCATCCATTAGAAATGAACAAAAATACTTTCCTAGACAAACAAAAGTGAGGAAATTCATCACCAGTAGGCCTGCCTTACAAGAAATGCTGAAAGGAGATCTTCAAGTTGAAATTAAAAGATGCTAATTAGTAACTTGAAAACATGAAAATAACAATAAACTGCTACTAAAGGTGAATATATAGTCAACTTTAGAATACCCTTATTGTGTAATGCAGTGATGTGTTAATTACTTAACTATAGTATAAAGGTTAAAGGACAAAAGTGCCAAAAATAACTATTGCTACTATCATTTGTTAACAGAAAAATATTAAAAGAAGTAAATTGTGACATTAAAAACATAAAATGGAGAGAGTAAGACGTTAAAGTTTTCTTCTTATCAGCATAAAATAGGTTGTTATATCTATAAAATGTTTTATGTAAGCCTCATAGTAACCACAAAGCAAAAACCAATATTAGAGTCACAAAAGATAAAGTGGGGGGAACTGGAGCATCAGTTCAGTTCAGTTTAGTTCAGTCTCTCAGTCGTGTCCGACTCTTTGCAAGCCCATGAATCGCAGTATGCCAGGCCTCCCTGTCCATCACTATCTCCCGGAGTTCACTCAGACTCACGTCCATCGAGTCCATGATGCCATCCAGCCATCTCATCCTCAGTCGTCCCCTTCTCCTGCCCCTAATCCCTCCCAGCATCAGAGTCTTTTTCAATGAGTCAACTCTTTGAATGAGGTGGCCAAAGTACTGGAGCTTCAACTTTAGCATCATTCCTTCCAAGGAAATCCCAGGGTTGATCTCCTTCAGAATGGACTGGTTGGATCTCCTTGCAGTCCAAGGGACTCTCAAGAGTCTTCTCCAACACCACAGTTCAAAAGCATCAATTCTTCAGCGCTCAGCCTTCTTCATAGTCCAACTCTCACATCCATACATGACCACAGGAAAAACCATAGCCTTGACTAGACAGACCTTAGTCGGCAAAGTAATGTCTCTGCTTTTGAATATGCTATCTAGGTTGGTCATAACTTTTATTCCAAGGAGTAAGCATCTTTTAATACCACTATGAGAAATCACAAAGTAAGGTAGTACAAGAGGATGAAAGTAAAAAGGACCTGAAAAATAGCCAGAACATAAATTTTTTAAGAATGGCATTGGTAAGGACTTACCTATCAATAATTAAATGGTTGAATTCTCTATCAAAGGTGCAGAGTGGCTTGAATAGACTTAAAAAACAAGACCCAACTATATTCTGCTTACAAAAGACTCATTTCAGCTTTAAGGACACATAGAGAGTAAAAATGAAAGTATAGAAAAAGATATTCAAGTCAAATGGAAACCTAAAAAGAGCAGGGGTAGCTATAGTTACATCAGACAAAATTGGTTTTAAGCCAAAAATGGTAACTAGAGACAAAGGTCATTATATTATGATAAAGAGATCAAGCCATCAAAAAGATATAATAATAATTATATTCACAACCAATATCAGAGCACCTAAATATATTAGACAAATACTTATACATCTGAAGGGAGAAGTAGAAAAAATATAAATAGTAGGGGACTTCACTATTCCATTTTCAACAATGATTAGATCATCCAGAAAATCAACAGAAAACCACTGAACTTAAACCATATCTTATACCAAATGGACTTAACAGACATCAAACATTCCATCCAACAGCAGCGGCACATACATACTTCTCAAGCACACAGGGAACATTCTCCAGGATATATCATATGATAGGCTACAAAACAAGTCTTAGCAAACTTGAGAAGACTAAAATCATACCAAGTATCTTTTCCAATAATACAAAACTAAAAATAACAAGAGGAAAACTGTAAATTTTACAAATATTAGGAAATTAAACAACACACTCCTAAACAGTGAATGGTCAAAGAAGAAATAAAAAGGGAAATCAAAAGTCTCTTTAAAACAAAAGAAAATGGGAATACAACATACCAACACCTATGGGATATCACAGAAGTAGTTCCAAGAAGGAAGTTTATAACAATAAAATGTTCGTATTAAGAAAAAAGAAAGATCTTAACCTAGCTTGTTATTTCAAAGAACTAAAAATAGAACAAACTAAGCCCAGAGTTAGCAGAAGTTAGAAGATAGAGAGGAAACGTAAAAGTCAATGAAACTAAAAGCTGTTTTTTAAAGATGAACAATATTTACAAACCTTTAGCTTGATAACCTAAGGGAAAAAGAGGAGACACAAATAAAATCAGAAATGAAAGAAGAGACATTAAGACAGATATGACCAGAAATATATAGATCATAAAACACTATTGTGAATAATTAAACAAATCGGATAATCCAGAAGAAATGGATAAATTCCTAGAAACATACAGCTTATCAAGACTAAATAATAAAGAAATAAAAACTTTGAATAATCAATAATGAGTATGGAGAATGAATTAATTAAAATCTTCCCAGCAAGGAGAGGATGATTTCTCTGGTGAATTTTAACTAATATCCCTTGTGGCTCAGCTGGTAAAGAATCTATTTGCAATGCCGGAGACCTGGGTTGGGAAGATCCCCTGGAGAAGGCTACCCACTCCAGTATTCTGGCCTGGAGAATTCCATGGACTCTATAGTTCATGGGGTTGCAAAGAGTTGGACACGACTGAGCAACTCTCGCTTCACTTCAAAGAAAAATTAACAACATCTTTCACAAACTCTTGCAAAAAATTGACAATGAGAGAACACTTCCAAATTCATTTTATGTGACCAGTATTACCCTGACACCAAAGCCAGATAAAGACACTACAAGAAAAAAGAATTAAATTGAAATAGAAAATTACAGACGAACTATATGAAAAGAGATGCAAAAATTCTCAACAAAATACTAGCAAACTGAACTCAACAGCACATTGACAGTATCATACATGTTAATCAAGTGGTATTTATTCATGAGATGCAAACATTGTTCAACATACATAAATAGATAAGTGTGATACATATTAACATAATGAAAGATAAAAATCACATAATAATCTCAACTGATCAAAAGAAACGTTAGACAAGATACAACATCCTTTCATGGCAAAAACCCTCAACAAACTGAGTATAAAAGGAACATACTTCAACACACTAAAGGCTATATATGACAAGCCCACAGTTTATATCATACTTAAGGGTGAAAGTTTGAAAGTTTTCCTAAGAATAGTAACAAGACCTTAAAATTCACATAAGAGATGGCAGTTAAGAAGATGGCACCTAAAAATTGGAGGATTTCAAAAGTGTGTTCATAAATAGGGAGGCCTGGCAGTGCTGAGCAGGATAAGGGTTTGGAGGGCCACATTCCTGGCAGAGGTTAGGGCATGGTCACATACCAAGTCCAGAAAAACCCAATCCAGAGGTCTGGAGAGTAGCAACCAATAGAACTGGTTGAAGCCCAAGATTGCCTCATGGAATAGAGTGAGAGAAAGTGAGAAGAATAGGGAGAGACTTGATTGTGGACAGTTCTGAATGCCAGGGATGGGCTTTCCTTTAACCAGTAGTTCTCAACTCTGTTTGCACATTACAATCATCTGAAGTGCTTCTTAAAAACTCCCACACTCAGTTCCCACCTGGACCATCAACATTAGAATTCCCAGAAATGGGACCAGGTGACTGATATACAGTCAGCTTATGAATGCCAGTTCCAGACAGTGGCTATGACAAGGCCAAATACTAAATCCAACACTTGCAATGTGAGACTAAGCTTTCCTTCTCTGATCTTCCAGAGGAGCCACCCTGATCCACACCGCCCATCATCACTCTCAACTGCGGGTTTGAATCTTGCAGTAGAGTCTCGTCCCCTCTGGAATAGCCCCTTAAGTAGCTATTCTGCCTCTGACAAGATGCCACTCTGACAGCAAAAATCTCATTGTCTCTTAAGACATTTCATTCCAGTTTTGAGAGATCTAACTGTAAGAGTACCTCCTGGTATTCAGTTGAAATCTATATCCCAGAAATCTCTACTGTTTAATCCTGGTTGTCAACTCTGAAGCTAAATAAAACAAATTGAAACCATTTACCATACAAAAATTGTGAAATACCGGAAAATAGCTAACAGGCCACACCACAAACTCTACTCAATATATTAAACATCTCCAACTCTTTCAATTATTCCCCCTGTGATCTACTTTCTATTCTCCTCACCATAAGGAACATGCTATTTTGAGTACACACTAGTTTGACACTGTCTTTCCTAAACTATGACACCCGGAACTAGGAGAAAATATGCATATATAGTCAGACTGACTGTTAAGAAAAGCACAGGTTGCTCCTTTGATTTTCACATTATTTCAATACATCTGGAGTTGAGCTGGAGGTACTGCTGGGACATGCACACTGAGGAGATGGGCAAGACTGGAGGCAAGGTTCTCTTCCTTTTATGTGTTAAGCCCAACATTCTAAATCTGTATCTGTTCCAGGAGATCCTGATTTCTCTGCCTTTGGGAAATATCACACTTCGTGGGAAACTCCTGTGATGCAGTTTTTCTTCTGACTCCATCTCTTCCTCTCTTTCTCTTTTATTGCTAGCTCTGGTTCTCCCCTCTAGCCTCAGAATCTTCAATTTCCTGGCTCTTTTTTTTTTTTTTTTATGATTTCCTCAAGTATCCTCTTTATTCTAGATAATAATCCAGAAAACAGAGAACACGTTATTGAACATTTTTTACTTTCTCCTCAAGCAGGAAACCAAAAGTTAAGCATGATTTAGTACACTTCCCATGCTGTCTGTTCCTCTTGCTTAGAGCTGGGGTTCTATATCCACCCAATTTGTAATTACAACTCTATCTGCAATGACCCTTATCCATCTTCCTTGATTTTTTTTATAGAACTTATCTAAACTATTGGATAGTTTACTTACATTATTTACTACTACTCCTACTTGAATGTAAGCTCCGTGGGCGGGAAGGAGGGAATTTTCACTATCTTTTTCACTGCTGTATGGACTATAGGGTCTAGAAGAATGCCTGGCCTATTCTAGGTACTCTGTATTTATTAAATGAATGAATGACCCACTTCTTTGATAGCTCTTGCTGATGTCTGCCAGGTCAAACTATCTGTGTTTATTCTTTTGTGCTAGACTCTACTTTTGAATGCTTTCCAACTTTGTATTTAATATCAGGCCAGATAGGCCGGACTGTCAGTTGCTGGCAAAGCTTTCATCAGTTACCACTAGTGTGACAGTTTCTCCTAGCAGCCAGCAGACAGCAACTCCCTCTATCGAAGCATGCCATTTGATTACTGGAGAATTCCTCCATTTTTCCTACCATTCCTCTATTCAGCTGCTACAAGTTCAACTGCCTCAATTTATCCAAGGCTCTGACCAGCCACAATCACTATACATGGCCATGTTGAGTTGCAATACTTGGTCAACATTGCCAAGTTCCAAGGCCCATGGATTCTTATAATTAAGACATTAATTCTCCTAAATCTATGACATGGGCTCTTTATAACTTTGTAGCTTTTATTTTTGCTGGATCTTCTGAGATTTCCATCATTTCATTTCACATTGCTTGAACTTAGTCTGATCTCTTCCCTCATATTTCAACACTGTATTTGTCTTAGGTAAGCATCTGTTGCAAAATGTGCTATAGGTATGAAAGGTATACATAGGGAAACAAGCTACATAAGACAAATCAAAAGCAACTCCCAGTCCTGTATGTGTTGAAGTCCAATTTATCACCCTGATGCTTCACTCCAGGGAGCCAGTTCAACATCCTCTTTATCTATCCTGGCATATCCCCCTGACTCAACTTGTAGAAGTCAACAGGAGAAACACTTTTGAAGGACACACAGAAGACCCAAGACACTTTTCAAGATACAGTAGAAGGGAACAAGACAGAGTCAACAATAACAATTTCCCATCCCTCTTAAAATTCTGAAGATGACCCTAACACAGGGTCAGAGATAAAATGGACCAAGAACTGTAAAACTAAAAGAACCCTTAGGGAAGGTATGTATGTGCATTGTGGGGAGTATGGTCAAACACGATAAGGAAGAGAGGGAATATTAGGTTGTTTAACTTCTCTGTGGCTAATAGAGAAATATGTTTAGTTTGCATTAGCCATAAGTGTCATCAAACAACTGCATTATTTCAAGAACATTTCCTAATTTTCCATAGTCATGACTATGAAAAGTACTTCTATGAAATTCTTTCCATAAGGAGCATAAACTAAGTTTGACCCAGTTTTCCTAGCAGAGCTAAGGCATACCACAAGCAGCACTTGAAAGGCTTGGAATTACACAGCCTTGACCACAGTGTTGATCAAAGAATGGCCCTCTGGTAAAATTGGACCAACACAAAATCTAAACTGAATCCTCCCATGGTTCAACATCCCTGGAGTGAAATTTTGCCCGAAGCCCTTACTTCAGCCACTCTTGAAGTTCAGAATACCAGTCTTAGGCTGCCAAATAGTGTCTGATAATTCAAGGAAAAATAATGAACACTCAAATAAACTTAAGTCTTATTTCTCTGCCTTCCCAAACACAATGTGATATGCTGTCATCTTCACCGGGAGCCAGAAACTGGCCAGCCAGTTCAATGCTTTGCCTATATTCAAAATTCAGCTCTTTTCATCATATCGGAATTCATCTCTCCCATTGCTGCCTCCTCACCAAGTTATCAAAGCTTTCAATATGACACAATTACACCACTGTCCCTATGGAATACTGCAGAACAAGCTCCCTGAGAACCCTTGCACAGCTCTCAAAGTCAAGGTATCTTTTCCCTATCAGAGGTCCAGGGCACTATAGTTCGTCTTTGTTTGAATGGGATTATGAAACTTTTAGAGAACAAGGAACACACTGACGAAGGTTAAAGAGGTAACATATTAAATCTACAGTAAATGAAAACTTAACTCCAACTACAAGCAGTATTTACTGAACCATAGACTCTAGCTTTTCATAATCATGTTCAGAGTTATTAATACTGGATTGCCACTGCTGTACTTGTAAAATTATCGCTGAAATGTAAGTCCACTCCTCATGATGATGTAATTGCTGAGAAGCCATGTGGTTGGTAATTATGTAATGCAGTGTGAGAAACTGAATTAATGCCCTGAAATCTGTTCATTGTTTGATATTTTCCCTTTCTCCTAATTAATCCCACTGCCGGATGTTCACTTTATGGTCTATATAAAATAAAATATAGCACTCATATTCCCTCACCTAGGCCTGGAGAGTGGAGGCATGTGAGAATGGAGGAGGAGAGGATATAAGGGGCTCCAGATTATTCTGAGTTACAGGGGAGCAAACACTGAAGTGCTGATACATGATACCATTGGTTACTTCTGCATTTCAATTATCTACAAGCCATCGGACTATATGTGACTGCCAGCTAACATATATTTAACATGTATATGTGTGTGTATCAGGCTTCCCTGGTGACTGGCTTAGTAGTAAAGAATCTGCCTGCAATGCCGGAGACCAAGGTTCGATCCCTGGGTCAGGAAGATCTCCTAGAGAAGGAAATGGCAACCCAATCTAGTATTCTTGCCTGGAGAATCCCATGGACAAAAGACCCTGGTGGGCTTCAGTGCATAGAGTCACAAAGAGTCACACACGTCTGAGCACTAACACTTCGCTTCACTTTACGTATGCATATCTATTCATCTATTTAAAGGTACATTGGCTGTTACCAGCTTATCTGACAGATTTTAAATAGATTCTCATTTAGAATCCATATAAAGCATAGCTAGAAAGGAAAATTTAAAATGTTTAGAAAAATACCTGCCATGGGCAACTACAAATTAATCTATTATTTTTTTAAATTTACTTCAATGAAGGCACATGTTTGTGTGTCAAAAGGATTATAGTTGTAAGAGTTGATGAAAGGCCCAAATTTCATGTAGCACTGGCCCCTATTACTTGCTCTTGGGTAATTTAGACTGTCTTTGTCCCAGTCACATATGTGTTCAGTCAGAGTGAGACAGAGAGCGTAAAAGCCTGGGCTTAGAGCCAGGCTGCCTGGCCCTGCAGCCTGGCATGGCCACTTACTATCTGTGTGATGTGGGAAACATCATTTAACCTGTATCATATTTTCCCCATGTGCAGAAAGAGGATTATAATGGTATCGTTCTTACAGCATTGCTGTATTAAAGGAGTTAATAGATGCAAAGTACTAAGAACAGGGCCTGGCACACAGAAAGCACTATAAAGTGTTAGCTATTATTGACTGTAAATAGAAACAGTCTCTGGCTAACATAGGCAGAGAAGGAATATATTGAAAGGAAATTAGGTAGCTTACAGAACTGACAGGAAAAACTGGAGAAAGCACCCAAAATGGATGGAAACAAAAGCATCAGTGCATTAGGATTCCCAGGCTATGAGAGCATCACTGCCCCAGCACTGCCCACATCAGGGCAGGATACTGCTACTGGAGGCACTGTGTGTGACCCCTGTTACCACACACAGTAACATGTGGATACTTTATGCTGCCACAGATAAATCCTAATCCATCCTTCCTCCTTCCATCACCCACCGCAGAGTCAAAGCCCCAGGCAGGACATTCAGTATGCAAAACCTAGTTCACATGGCTGTATCTAATGGACCATGAGTGTAGAGGAGTATTTGCTCCCTTCAGTTACTAAAGTGGGAGAAGCAGCTGTCTCCCACCAAGAGTCAGAGATCCCTAAACAGGAAGGGAGCTGGGATGTGAGGCAGAAAAAAACAGAAGTCTACTACTATGTTAAACTGCCTAGAAGAGATCTTACCTGAGATTTTTGACCCATCGAAGGAGAAAAAGAAGAATGACTGGGAGATCTAGAAAACTGAGACCAATCCATGCCACAAGTGCTCACAGAACAGTGACAGAAAAAGCGAAGGAAGCTAGAAGCTGACCATTAAGTATGAACTCTCAGTGTAGCAGACAAAGAAATTCTGCCTAGAAGGCAGTGGAAAGAGGCAGCCCAGTGCTCTCTCAAAGAAAAGGAGCTGAGCCTAGACAAGTGATTCTGCAATATGCTGGTCTTAGGACTCCTTCACAATCTTAAAGATTATTGCGACTTCAAATATCCCTTGTTTACATGGTGTTTTATGTGGATGTTTATATAGATATCATTGGATGCTTAACCTGACTGAAAGTTAAGCCTAGAAATTACAAGAATTACATGACTTCATTTTAAAATATTAATAATTAAAATAAATCCATTAGTATTAACATGAATGACATGTTTTTATGAAAACAAAAAAGGTAATGAGAAGACTGGCACTGTTTTATATTTTTGTGACTTTGGCTTATTAGAAATCTCTAATAAAACACTATACAAATGAATTTATTTACAAAACAGAAATAGGCTAACAAATTTCAAAAACAAACTTATGGTTACCAAAGGGGAAGGGAGGGAGGATAAATTAGAAGTTTGGATTAAAGATAAACACTACTATATATAAAATAATCAATAAGGAACTGCTGTATAGCACAGGGAACTCTGCTCAGTAATCTGTAATAACCTAAATGTGAAAAGAATCCCAAAAAGAATGGATATATGTACATGTATAACCTAATCACTTAGCAGGACACCTGAAACTAACACAACTTTGTAAATCAGCTATACTCCAATATAAAACAAAAAAAAAAATCTTTTAAGAAGTTTCATCTGCTTCTATATTCCATATTTCATCTGTTTCTATATTCAATCCATTGTGGTATCACCAAACAGAGCCTCCAGAAAACTCCAGTTGTGAGAGAATGAGTAAAAATAGCATATAACATGTTAGTATTATTATGAAAACAGTTTTGACCTTGAAGACCCTCTGAAAGCATCTTGGAGACCAAGTTAGAGTACACAGAGCATAGTACCAAAATGAACTAAAAAGATAATACAGGCTTCACAAGGAACTACAGAAGACAGCTTGAGATATCCTAATGACACATTCTCACCTTACATGTATATTGCACTTGTTTTTCACAAGAGCGTCTTCACATGCACGTGATATTTGATTCTCACTCACCATCTTGTCTTGTGAGGCATTATTTCCATTTAATGAACAAAAACGTCTAAGTTCAGAGAAGTTAGCTTACACTCCCAGGATCACATAGGTTATAAGTAGAAAAGCTGGGTGCTGCAGTCCCACAGCTGCCCCAAATTGCGGGGTCGGGGGAGGTGATTTTTATCATCAGGGAAACACTCAAGTAGTTTTCTTCATTTTCTAGATAGGAATTCAAGACCCAGAGTTTAGAGAGTGACCTGCCCTTGATCCATAAGGAGCAGAATTGGGTCTGGAATCCCAGACCTGCTGGCTCTAAATTGGGCTTTGGTAGCTAATTAAGCCTATGTTGAAGTTTAAAAAAGACAAACACAAACTCCCCCCCGCCGCTCCTGTGGAAATTTTTTCTAAAAAGGAGTTGATTCCAAATCCATTCAGTAGATAAAGAGCTGCTTGGAGATATAGGCAATAGATACACTTGTCCTTTGCCTCTTAATCTAATTCACATATTAAGAATTTGGGGGTGGGAGGAGGCTATGATAACTGACAAAAAAATAAGCAATGAGTAGAAGTTTCCAGCTCCTATTGATCTAAAAATAAGCAATGAGCAGAAGCTTATAGGGCATAGGTTTTTTGCTTTTTACTATAACAACTGTAGCTGTCATTTATTTACTACTAGGCTTGTGTTTCCCTTGATTACTGTCATTCTCAAAATGATATATAAGAGGAGTAGCTCCTTCATCCATTCCATAAACAAGCATAAACAAATACTCATTGAACTAATCAGTAAAAAAAGAAGGAAGGTGAAAATCTTGATAAGATATTCACTTTGATAATCTGATTTCCAGATACATTTGTGAATCAATCACGATGACTTTGCATGACAGACAGAAAGGAGAGAGAAGGAGGGAGGGAGAGAAGAAAGGAAGGAAATAAATAATGATTGGATTGGCTTAAATAACAAAGATATTTATTGTCTTGCTGCTGCTGCTGCTAAGTCGCTTCAGTCGTGTCCGACTCTGTGCAACCCCATAGACGGAAGCCCACCAGGCTCCCCCGTCCCTGGGATTCTCCAGGCAAGAACACTGGAGTGGGTTGCCATTTCCTTCTCCAATGCATGAAAGTGAAACGTGAAAGTGAAGTCGCTCAGTCATGTCCGACCCTCAGCGACCCCATGGACTGCAGCCTTCCAGGCTCCTCCGTCCATGGGATTTTCCAGGCAAGAGTACTGGAGTGGGGTGCCATTGCGGGACATCTTCAGGACGGGCTAATTCAGAAGTTAATGATGTCATAGTGATTCCATTTCCTTCCCTCTTTCCACTCTGCTATTTCAACATGTCAGCTGCCCTCATGACCTCTAGATGGTACCAGAGTTTCAGATGTCATATGAAGATGCAACTTCAAAAAGAAAAAGCAGTCCTGCTTTATAGCAACAAAATAAATTTTCCCAGAAGCCTATATGCAGACTTTATCTCACACTTACAACTTTTTTCTAAATCAGTGGTGAGAAGAATATAGCCCAAAGACAAGCTGAGACAACCAACATTTATTTCTATAATTGGGGATAGACAGTCCATGGAATTCTCCAGGCCAGAATATTGGAGTGGGTACCCTTTCCTTTCTCTAAGGGATCTTCCCAACTCAGGGATAGAACCCAGGTCTCTTGCATTGCAGGTGGATTCTTTACCAGCTGAGCCACAAGAGAATCCCAATACTGGAGTGGATAGCCTCTCCCTCTCCAGCAAATCTTCCCGACCCAGAAACCAAACTGGGGTTTCCTGCATTGCAGAAGGATTCTTTACCAACTGAGCTATCATGGAGGCCCTCATTCACTTTCTTTTCAGCTTTCAATGAGACCACTTTGGAGGGGTCTACCAGCAAAGAAGAGGGAAGTGAATAACACTAGTTACTATATATGAGGGTTTTTCCATCTAAGAATTCATCCACAAATTCTTCTTTTCCTCTGGAAAATACAATGCTGACATAAACACTGCTCCATGGAAACAAAGAGATCTGGAGCCCTGCATTAAATCCATGCTTTGTGAATATAATATTAATAAATGTAGGTGGCTGGTTTTGATATAATGGAGCTAAGTAATTGCTAATTTACTAAATGTAACATGTTAATTTTTTCAGTGTCTTCCATATAAAAGTTGTCACTAAACAACACTCCAGAGCCCCATTAAAATCACTGAATGCAAGCAAATTCAATTAGTGTTCACGTTCCAGGCAGAATGTGCCATTCATATTAGGTCTGTAGATGTGGTAACAGAAGCATTAAGGAATGCCCAAAAGCAATTTGGAGAATAAATAACAGGGAATGGGGCAACTAAAAAAGGGGAGGAAAAAAATCAGATTAATTGCTATGAAAGAAAAACCATCAAAACATAGTTATGAGCAACATTATATGAGCCAGCTCCTTGGTGGACAATAAACTGCTCTCAGATTCTTAAGTAGCTAATCATCATCTTGACTATAAATTATCACCAGACTAAATATCTTCAGTCACAGTGAAGAACTGACTCCTTAGAAAAGACCCTGATGCTGGGAAAGGTTGAAGGTGGGGAGGAGAAGGGACAACAGAAGATGAGATGATTGGATGGCATCACTGATTTGAGAGACGTGGGTTTGAGCTCCAGGAGTTAGTGATGGACAGGGAGGCCTGGTGTGCTGCAGTCAGGGGTTGCAAAGAGTCAGACACGACTGAGCAACTGAACTGAAAAGCGTCCTTGTTCCTAGGGTCAATGAATTTAGTACTCTTACTTGCTACTGACTGCCTTTAGTTTTAAGCAAACAAACAAAAAGTATACCAGGTTTTGCAATGGATGATAGTCAATGTGGCAGATTAGTTCAGTTTAGTCACACAGTCGCATCCAACTCTTTGCAACCCAAGGACTGCAGCACACCAGGCTTCCCTGTCCATCACAAACTCCAGGAGCTTACTCAAACTCATGTCCATCGAGTCAGTGATACCATCCAACAATCTCATTCTCTGTCATCCCCTTCTCCTCCCACCTTCAATCTTTCCCAGCATCAGGGTCTTTTCCAGTGAGTCAGTTCATCCCATCAGGTAGCCAAAGTATTGGAGTTTCAGCTTCAGCATCAGTCCTTTCAATGAATAGTCAGGACTGATTTCCTTTAGGGTGGACTGGTTGGATCTCCTTGCAGTCCAAGAGACTCTCAAGAGTATTCTCCAACACCACAGTTCAAAAGCATCAATTCTTCAGCACTCAGCTTTCTTTATAGTCCAACTCAAACATCTGTAAATGACTACTGGAAAAACCATAGCTTTGACTAGACAGACCTTTGTTGGCAAAGTAATGTCTCTGCTTCTTAATATGACGTCTAGGTTGGTCATAGCCTTTCTTCCAAGGAGCAAGCATCTTGTAATTTCATGGCTGCAGTCACCATCTGCAGTGATTTGGGATCCCCAAAAAATAAAGCCTCTCACTGTTTTCATTGTTTCCCCATCTATTTGCCATGAAGTGATGGGACTGGATGCCATGATCTTAGTTTTCTGAAGTTGAGTTTTAAGCCAACTTTTTCACTCTCCTCTTTCACTTCCATCAAGAGGCTCTTTAGTTCTTCTTCGCTTTCTGCCATAAGGGCAGTGTCATCTGCATATTTGAGGTTATTGATATTTCTGAGTGGGTCACTGTACATCAATTCTTTCCAGTAACTGGGTAAAAATTACACTACATGCTAGAGAATACCAAAGTCATTTTGATAAAAGCTGAAAACAAAACCATGTTATTCCTCTAAGAAAATCTCAAATAGACGGAAGAAGTCTAAGACAGCTTTTAATTCATTACTATTCTCTAACCCAACAAACCTTCTAAAGATAAACACAGCAATTGACAATAACAAAGTCAGGTATTAAAACACAAAAAACTAAAGAGTAGCTGCCTCCTCTATCCCACAAAGAGGGTTTCCCTCTTCCCTCCCTAGGCAGGTGATTTTACAGATAAATCATTGTCTTGGAGCTACCCTACACAGGGGCCAATTTCCATTTCTCTGCATGACTCAAATGTCCTGACTAAGTATGCCAGATAGACCTCAAGATGACTTCATGACCCTGTCTCCTGATTTTATTCCCCTTTGTGATCCCCTCCATTTGAATGCGCACAGGACCTGTGACCTGTTTTTTACCAACAGACTATGCCAAAGGTAATGTGATGTCACTCCTGAGATTACATTACGTCAAATTCTATCTTGCAAACAGACTTAATGCTTTCTTCCTCTTGTGCTGGTTTTAAACGTGCAAGCTGCCATGTTGTGAGAAGCCCCATAGAAACAGTATGGCAAGGAAATATGAGGGCTCTAGGAGATATGGTTATCTCAACAACAGCCAGCTCTTGGGGAAACTCAGAATGGGGAGAAAACTGGGGTTCTCATCCTTCCAATAGCAAGAAACAAAATATGTCAATTTCCTGAGCGAGGTTGGAAAATGACCCATTGTCCTGGTGACAACTTTGAGTGTATTGTTCCCAAGGATCCAGCTAGGTCTTGCCTGGACTCCCAACCCACGGGAACTGTAAGATGATAATGTGTGATGTTTTAAGCCACTAAATCTGTACTCATTTGTTACACAGCAACAGAAAATTAATATAATAATCAAATCTAAAATAAGAAGACTTCAGGTAGTAGAGATGCCAAACCAGGATAGTCAGACCAGTTCTGTGCAGACTTGACAAGCAATGCACTGTTTTGTACCCCACATTTACTCTTCCTCTGAATCTTACTGACTCAGGTTAGTGGGTTAATCTGGTCTGCACATTCTGTAACGTCCTCATAGCTCTTTCTTCCTTCTCAGAGATGGTCCCACTGTTTCCAGCTAATGGGTAAGCATTTCATGCAATGAAACAAAATTTATTAAAGTGTGTCCAAATGGCCTGATAGAATTTATGCACCAAAGTGAACCAATTTATTCCTCATTCAGACCATCATTTTTATTGTCTCTACATCCATTAATATAGCATCCCTCACTGATGTTTCACTTGCTCTAAGCTGAATCAACCTCTTATAAGATTTTATGATGAGAAAGAATTCTAAAAGTACCAATGACGACTTCTTATAAAATTTTTGCTGTCTTTTTCAGGCTGGGTAGATAGGTAGATGACTGAATGGATGGTAGACAAATAGAACTATTAACAAAAGCTTCATTACAGGTGTAGCAAAATGACACATTGTTGGCATTTATACTATATGCCCCTTTTATTGAAAGTGCCTTTAGAAGTGATAAATGAGGCTAAATTTTAGGCTCAAAAAATATTGGAGGCAGAGATAGAAAAATATATGGATATCTTATCTCCAATTTTGCAAATAAAATAGCATATTGGGAAGGACAAATAAGTTAGAAGGAAAATATAGAGCCTTGAGGGACAGTGGTGGCAGGGGTGAAAATAATCTGCAGAAAGTAAAATTTGATAACCTATTATTTTTGAATCTATACATTTAATATGAAAAAACACTAAAGTAAAATTCACAAGAAATCAATACATCTGCTTAATTGATCTACTGTTGAAATTTACTTTCCTCATTAAGTAAAGAGTTAAGGCAGTTAATTCGTTAACACCATCACCAGGGCTCACTCAAAGGCTAACAAAAATGGAGAAATCCAGGGGTTTTGTACTAAAGCAGCAATTTTTCAAGCCATATCAGCTCAAATTCATCAACATCTACATTTTCCAGAGTCACTGGGAGGGAAAATTTCAGCTTACAAAATAGACAGTAGGAAAATATCATAAAAGACCAGATTATAGTGTCTTAAACAATAGAGACCAAAGTTAGATTCCTTCTGACAGCCAAATTTCTACAGAGGTGTTCTAACAGTGAGAAAAAGTGGCAACTCAGAAGTTGTATTATAGTAGGGACTTTGATTATATCCTTTGCAGCCAAAGATGGAGAAGCTCTATACAGTCAACAAAAACAAGACCAGGAGCTGACTGTGGCTCAGATTATGAACTCCTTATTGCCAAATTCAGACTCAAATTGAAGAAAGTAGGGAAAACCGCTAGACCATTCAGGTATGACCTAAATCAAATCCCTTATGATTATACAGTGGAAGTGAAAAGTAGATCTGATAGATAGAATGCCTGATGAACTATGGAATGAGGTTCATGACATTGTACAGGAGACAGGGATCAAGACCATCCCCGTGGAAAAGAAATGCAAAAAAGCAAAATGGCTGTCTGGGAGGCCTTACAAATAGCTGTGAAAAGAAGAGAGGTGAAAAACAAAGGAGAAAAGAAAGATATAAGCATCTGAATGTAGAGTTCCAAAGAATAGCAAGAAAAGAAAGCCTTCTTCAGTGATCAATGCAAAGAAATAGAGGAAAAGAACAGAAAGAGAAAGACTAGAGATCTCTTCAAGAAAATTAGAGATATCAAGGGAACATTTTATGCAAAGATGGGCTTGATAAAGGACAAATGCTATGGACCTAACAGAAGCAGAAGATATTAAAGAGGTGGCAAGAATACACAGAGGAACTGTACAAAAAAGATCTTCACAACCAAGATAATCATGATGGTGTGATCACTCATCTGGAGCCAGACATCCTGGAATGTGAAGTCAAGTGGGCCTTAGAAAGCATCACTATGAACAAAGCTAGTGGAGGTGGTGGAATTCCAGGTGAGCTATTTCAAATCCTGAAAGCTGATGCTGTGAAAGTGCTGCACTCAATATGCCAACAAATTTGGAAAACTCAGCAGTGGCCACAGGACTGGAAAAGGTCAGTTTTCATTCCAATTTCAAAGAAAGGCAATGCCAAAGAATGCTCAAACTACCACACAATTGCATTCATCTCACATGCCAGTAAACTAGTGCTCAAAATTCTCCAAGCCAGGCTTCAGCAATACATGAACTGTGAACTTCCAGGTGTTCAAGCTAGTTTTAGAAAAGGCAGAGGAACCAGAGATCAAATTGCCAACATCTGCTGGATCATGGAAAAAGCAAGAGAGTTCCAAAAAATATCTATTTCTGCTTTATTGACTATGTCAAAGCTTTTGGCTGTGTGGACCAAAACTGTGGAAAATTCTGAGAGAGATGGGAATACCAGATCACCTTCCCTGCCTCTTGGGAAACCTATATGCAGGTCAGGAAGCAACAGTTAGAACTGGACATGGAACAACAGACTGGTTCCAAATAGGAAAAGGAGTACGTCAAGGCTGTATATTATTTAACTTATATGCAGAGTGCACCATGAGAAATGCTGGACTGGAAGAAGTACAAGCTGGAATCAAGATTGCTAGGAGAAATATCAATAACCTCAGGTATGCAGGTGGCACCACCTTTATGGCAGAAAGTGAAGAGGAACTAAAAAGCCTGTTGATGAAAGTGAAAGTGGAGAGTGAAAAAGTTGGCTTAAAGCTCAACATTCAGAAAACGAAGATCATGGCATCCAGTCCCATCACTTCATGGGAAATAGATGGGGAAACAGTGGAAACAGTGTCAGACTTTATTTTTTGGGCTCCAAAATCACTGCAGATGGTGACTGCAGCCATGAAATTCAAAGATGCTTACTCCTTGGAAGAAGTTATGACCAACTTAGATAGTATATTCAAAAGCAGAGACATTACTTTGCCGACTAAGGTCCGTCTAGTCAAGGCTATGGTTTTTCCTATGGTCATGTATGGATGTGAGTTGGACTGTGAAGAAGGCTGAGCGCTGAAGAATTGATGCTTTTGAACTGTGGTGTTGGAGAAGACTCTTGAGAGTCCCTTGGACTGCAAGGAGATCCAACCCGTCCATTCTGAAGGAGATCAGCCCTGGGATTTCTTTGGAAGGAATGATGCTAAAGTTGAAACTCCAGTACTTTGGCCACCTCATGCGAAGAGTTGACTCATTGGAAAAGACCCTGATGCTGGGAGGGATTGGGGGCAGGAGGAGAAGGGGATGACCAAGGATGAGATGGCTGGATGGCATCATGGACTCAATGGACGTGAGTCTGAGTGAACTCCGGGAGTTGGTGATGGACAGGGGAGGCCTGGCGTGCTGCGATTCATGGGGTCGCAAAGAGTCGGACACGACTGCGCGACTGAACTGAACTGAGGAGTACCTATCTAGTTGGGAGAGAGCCTTATGTTACACCGTGTTTGCATAGTATTTACATAAGAATTGCATGTGTGCTAAGTCGCTTCAGTCAGTCAACTCTGTGTAACCCTATGGACCGTAGCCCGCCAGGCTCCTCCATCCATGGGATTCTCCAGGCAAGAATACAGGAGTGGGTTGCCATGCCCTCCTCCAGGGGATCTTCCGAACCCAGGGATCAAACCCGCATCTCTTACATCTCCTGCATTGGCAGGCAGATTAGTTCTTTACCATTAGTGCCACCTGGGAAGCTCTACATTAGATTGAAGACATATCACTTACCCATTATAAAAGATGGACTTTGCAGAGGAAGTTGATATCTAAAGCCACCTCATGACCTTATGTTAATGAGGGAAAAAAATAATTCCCACCTGATATTCAGGTTTTAGGTGTTTAATAGGATGAGAGGACTCAATGAGTAAGTAGGCTTACTTCCACTGAGTGGTGATAATAATCCCCAGCACTGATGTATTGCTTCACATAACCACAGTTCCTTCAGCATCCCTGAGGATACAGCCATGTATTGATCACGTGGTCTTCACCACACTTGGCACCTACACTTTGAGAACACCCCAACTGCAGGTATATGAATATATTACTCTCCAATTTTCTAATTTGTCATATGAGTTTATTATAAGCTAGTGTGTATATATGTATGCCCAGTCATGTCTGACTCTTTGTGACCCCATGGACTATAGCCCACCAGACTCCTCTTTCCATGGAATTTTTCAGGCCAGAGTAGTGGAGTAAATTGTCCTCAAAGCCATAAATGCTTCCTTTCCAATCCCTTCATCAAACTGACCAAAATAAGGGAAACCTCCCTTAGACTTTTCCTAAAATTTGAATTTTGTAAAATTTGCATAGAAATACAAAATATTAAATAATGTACAACTGTCATCAAATAGCTCATAAAAAGTAAAAATTAATTTGAAAATTTAAATAAATAAAAAAAAAAATCCAAATTGACCTTACTATTTTCAATATGCCTTCTCTAAAGATTTGTCATTTAGCAATTTTTTAAACTGGAATATAGTTACTTTACAGTTTTGTGTTAGTTTCTTCTGTACAGCAAAGTGAATCAGCTACACATGTGTACATATATCCCCTCTCCCTTGAGCCATACAAATTTTAATTTTTGTTTTTAGGAGCCCATTTCACCAATTTCTAAAAATAGTAACAATGACCTCAACAATAATAATAAAAACTCAGCTCAGGCACAAATAAATCAAGTGATGGGCTAAAATGTTGTGGACTTCTGGGGAGAATGTGGGCTTTGGAAGCAGGAGAATGGAAGTTCAAGTTGTGCTTCTAGCACTTATAAACCATGTGTCTAAGTGACTCACTTTATCTTCCTCTTCTATAAAATAGATATTGAAAGTAAAAGTGAAAGTGAAGTCGCTCAGTCGTGTCCGACTCTTTGCGACCCCATGGACTGTAGCCTATCAGGCTCCTCCGTCCATGGGATTTTCCAGGCAAGAGTGCTGGAGTGGATTGCCATTTCCTTCTCCAGGGGATCTTCCCGACCCAGGAATCGAACCCAGGTCTCCCGCATTGCAGGCAGACGCTTTACCATCTGAGCCACCAGGGAGGCCCCTATAAGATAGATATTACCCACCTGTTTTTCTGAGGATTAGCAATAGATCATGTTTTAAAACAGATCATTCTTTAAAATGACAAATACTATGCTGCATTATATACTAGGCACTGTTGTAAATACAGTCCTTCTAACAGCCTCATGGTACAAACAGTATTATTATTCCCATTTTGCAGATGAGGAAACTGAGGCTCAAAGATTTTCACTTGCCCACAGTCACAGAGTGAAAATTTAAACACAGACAGGCTTAAATACTGGAGAAGGCAATGGCAACCCACTCCAGTACTCTTGCCTGGAAAATCCCATGGATGGAGGAGCCTGGTAGGCTGCAGCCATGGGGTCGCGAAAGTCAGACACGACTGAGCAACTTCACTTCCACTTTTCACTTTCATGCATTGGAGAAGGAAATGGCAACCCACTCCAGTGTTCTTGCCTAGAGAATCCCAGGGATAGCAGAGCCTGGTGGGCTGCCGTCTATGGGGTCACACAGAGTCAGACACGACTGAAGTGACTTAGCAGCAGCAGCAGGCTTAAATACTTTGGCCACCTGATGCGAAGAGCTGACTCATTGGAGAAGACTCTGATGCTGGGAAATATTGAGGTCAGTAGGAAAAGAAGGTGACAGAGGATGAGATGGTTGGATGGCATCACTGACTCATGGACATGAGTTTGAGCAAGCTCTGGGAGAAGTGAAGGACAGGGAAGCCTGGTGTACTGCAGTCCATGAGATTGCAAGAAGTCAGACAAAACTTAGCAGCTGAACAGCAACAAGGCTAGAGTTGGAGCTTGCACTTTTAACCTCACTGTACTAGGCCAACTCTCAAAAAAGCACCAGTACTAAAACCAAATAGCTGGCTTTTATTGAACACTTTCTTTGTGTCAAGGTACTGTGTTAAGCATCTCATTTGCATTATCTTATTTCAGTTTTAAAACAACTTCATGAAGAACTACCAAAATCTCCATGATGCTATCTCCTCTTCCCCCTTGTGTAGTCCTTGCACAACACCGCAACAAAATAAAGGGTCCTTCCTGGTATTACTCTCCCCTCTTGTGTTCATCTGTCTTCAAGCATGAAGCTCAGGAATGATCCTGAGCAAACCAAGTCAGAAATAGACTTACTTTATGGAATAATGTTTTCTCAATGTGTCGGAACACACACAGACCAGCCTGGCCTCTCTCCAGCCTCCCTCTGTGACAATCACTCGGGAATGAGGCAGATTCTCTCCTTCTACTGCCATCAAATCAGGAGCGCTGTTTGGTCAGGGCAATTTGCTGCTGCTGTTCGGAAAATGAAATCTCTCTGCTTCTGTTCAATGTATTGAACTCTCTAACCGTGGCATCAATACCTCACACATTTCCCATCTCCATCTTCTGTGTTAAAAATTAGGGAGGGATGGTGAGAAACTGCTGCAGTGGAGGCAAATGATGAATAAAATGAAACATTCTCTGCTTGCTTCACCAAGAAAATTTCATTTTTAACGTTTAACTTCATGCTACTGCTACCACTGCAGAGCTACAAATAGATTTGGAAGGGCAGCTCTCAGGAATGCAGTTGCCTGTTCCACACATGAAACAAGCTGAAAGGGGGGGGGGGGGGGGGGGGGCGATGTTCAAGATTGGGAATTCATGTACATCCGAGATGGATTCATGTCAATGTATGGCAAAACCAATACAGTA
>SJXQ01000546.1:0-68093 GCA_006408695.1 Aepyceros melampus | reverse complement strand
GTGCCCAGTCTGGTGATAACACAGCAGTGAACACAGAAGGTGCCCTCCAGGTGCTAACCCAGCTTCCTGAGCAGTTGAGTGTCCCCTCTCCTGCTGAGGACAGACAGCCACGCCCCTCCTGATGCAGAGAAGGGTGAAGAGATCACCAGATGAGCTATTCAAATCTGCAGACTAACAGAAGAAGGTGCATTCAGATGAAAGGGAGACATTTGACCTAAGAATGAATCCTATATAATGCTTAACTGAATATTATCATTTATGTGTGGAATCTAAAAAAAAAAATAAAAAACTAATGAATTTAACAAAACAAAGATATAGAGACCAAATCAGTAGTTACCAGTAGGAAGAGGGAAGCGGGAGAGACAGGATAGGGATAAGGAATTAGGAAATACAAACTACTATTTGTAAAATCAATAAGCCACAAAAATATATTGGACAGCATAGGGAATACAGCCAATATTTTATAATAGCTTTAAATGGAGTATAATCTAAATAATATTGAAAAACTAATCTAAAAACTAATAACTATCAGTTTCAGTTGTACACCTGAAACTAATAATTTTATCAACTATACCTCAATTTAAAATTGTTGAATTTTTTTCAATTATACTGCTAAATGAGCTGAAGCTGATTTAAGAATCAGTTTACATATTTAAAAACAAATACCAGTTAGTGGCAAGAAAAGGGATACTGAACCACAGAAGGAAACCAGACTGAGATTAACATGGAAGCTGGCTCACCTTAGTTACCTTCCACTATTGAAAAAAAGAAAAAAGTAATTCTTTAATATAAAGAACGTAAGAATCACTTGAACAGTTTTCAAATATAAATATCCAAGCCCCAGGCCTGATGATTCTGCTTTCATCACCTTGACAACCTCCTCGCACATACCTCTTTTTCTTTTATTTGCTAGCTCTATAGAAACATATTAGATATGTAACATTGTATAAATTTTGGCCATACAATGTGATGATTTGATATACATATATATTGCAAACTGATAGCCGCAATAAAGTCAGTTACAAATTCATTACCCCACATAGTTACCATTTGCGTGTGTGTGTGTGTGTGTGTGTACAGAAGCAACTTTCAAATGTACAGGACATACTATTAAGTTATAGTCACCATGCTGCATATCACATCCCTGGGACTTACTCATCTGTAAATGCAAGTTTGCACCCTTCTGGTGAAGTTGAGGACCAGTGCTGAGATGCACTATTAAGTATCTCTTGAGTGAGTGTGTGTGTGTGTGTGTGTTAGTCACTCAGTCGTGTCAATTGCTCAGTCATGTCCAACTCTTTGCAACCCCATGGACTGTAGTCTACCAGGCTCCTTTGTCCATGGAATTCTCCAGGCAAGAAAACTGGAGTGGGTTGTCATGCCCTTCTCCAGGGGATCTTCCCATTCCAAGGATCAAACCCAGGTATCTCACACTGTGGACAGATTCTTTACCATCTGAGCCACCTGGGAAGCCCTCATTGTAAAAACCTATGTGTGAATCAGTGGAATAGGCTACGGAGGAAGCTTGAACCTGGGATTTATCTGAGAGCTCACTAAAGCCCCCTCTGGAAACTTCTCTCTGCCATTTCCTTTCTGATCTTCACCTCAACTGTTTTCAATTTTAATATGTCATCTAGTATTATCTGCACTCAGAAAATGAGGAGACAGACTCAGAGAGGGATTGTGTCCGTAGAATTTTTCAGGCAAGAATAAATACCAGAGTGGATTGCCATTTCCTTCTCCAGAGGATCGTCCCAACCCAAGGATTGAACCTGTGTCTCCTATGTCTCCTGCACAGGCAGACAGATTCCGTACCACTAGCACCACCTGGGAAGCCAAGCATTTTCTTACAAATTGTTTACATACAAGTGATAAAATAACAACTGTATTTAAAATCACTGTATGCCTCCCCGTCTTCCCTCTATCTCCACCTTCTCATTGTTTGGCCCATAATAATAAATGACAACTGACACTGAATCCCTCCCATGTGTTCTGTACTGACTATGTTGTATAGATTATTATATTTAAATCTCAGTAAATGTTATGAAAAATGGAGGCTTAAGTTATTGGAAACGAGTTGAAATTTTTTAATTAAGGATTTTATATGGCAAAAGAAAATTTGAAATAAAAAGAGGTACACTTATAGATGAGCAGAGAAATAGGGCTTCCCTGGTGGCTCAGACAGTAAAGTGTCTGTCTACAGTGAGGGAGACCTGGGTTCAATCCCTGGGTCAGGAAGATCCCCTAGAGAAGGAAATAGAAACCCATTCCAGTATTCTTGCCTGGAAAATCCCATGGATGGAGGAGTCTAGTAGGCTACAGTCCACAGGGTTGCAAAGAGTCAGACATGACTGAGCAACTTCACTCTCACTCTCAAAAATATTCAGAATGGAATATTACTCAACCATAAAAAGAATGAAATAATGCCATTTGCAGCAACATGGGTGGACCCAGAGATGATCATACCAAGTGCAGTAAGTCAGAGAAAGACAAGTATCATGTGATATTGCTTATATGTGGAAGCTAAAAAAAAAAAAAAGATACAAATGAACTTACTTACAAAGCAGAAACAGAATCACAGGCACAGAAAACAAACTTATGGTTACCAAAGGGGAAATAGGAGTGGGAGGCTGGGGAGAGGGATAAATTATGAGTTTGGGATTAACAGATACACACTACTACATATAAAATAATAACAAAGACCTACTGTATAGAACAGGGAACTATATTCAGTATCTTGTATTAACCTATAATGGAAAACAATCTGAAAAAGAATATATATATATTCAGGGAATACATATAAAACTGAATATCTATATACACTGTAAATCAACTATACTTCCATTTTTAAAAAAAATAACTCAGAAGTGAAATTTGGGAAATTCTGACACTAGCCCTGCAATAGTACTTTATAAAATGTGTAAATTGAGTATAGTGATAATTAATGTATTATTGTTTAAATGGTTATGTTTTATCTTTTAAACTGTACAAGAAAATTAAACTGACCTCCCACAAGTTTTTCTCACAAAATGAGAAACAAAACATATTAAATCGCATATAGCACTCTCAGCATAGGTTAGTCATACTATTTTACATGACACAGTAGTTCTAACAGCTGTGCCTAAGTTATTTTGATAAAACTTTACTAACTGCCCAATGGCACTGCATATAGGAAGATGTTGGGGAAATAGAATTAAAAACACAATCCCCTGCCAACCTAGAAAACCTCTCAGCAAGTGTAAAAGAAAAAGTCTTATTACTAAATAAACATTAAGCCAGAACGTGAAGCACACTAATCCACTGAGAGTCCACAAAGGCAGAAAGAAATTTCACCCCTTCTGTGTAGCCAATCAGCTACCATCCCTTCATTACATACCAGTTCTCAAAAGAAATAACGAGTCCCCAGGTAAGAGGACTTGACAGCCCCATTTGTCACAAGCAGTTTGTCTTAGATTCACTTGGTAATGGAGGTGACCACCTGGCTTAGCAAGATGGTTTCATCAAAAAGAAAAATAATTTTCTCATATCTATATGATGTGAGATAGTTTGGAGGCAGGTACTCTCTGAGCCTCTACCCTCCTGTAGAAACTGGGAAATTAGGGGCATCAATATCATCAATTCCTTGATGATATTTCCAAGAAGTGTTTCCCAGGCCCCTGAGAAAGGCATTCTTGGGTCAAAAAAGAAACTGATAAGAGATGTATTTACCTTTAAAAAAGGGTTTACATGCATTTCAAAGAAACAGAGAAAGAACCTGAAATCACAAATTTTCTAAAATAAGCCCTCTAAGAAAAGGGAGAACAGTCTATTTTCAACCGGTAGAATTAAGCCTCTTATTTTTCATTCATATTTGCCTTTATGAAGGCAGATATCTGGGAGGAACTTTAAAACCCTTCTAGTATCCTTCCTGGACATGGAAATTATTTCCTAATGAGGAAATCCACACAAACATAATCAAAGACAATACGGAAATTAGAAATTTCCAAAGAACACATGGGTACTGGAGGGGACTTACAACATCTATTTTTCATTAAGTCAGAAGAAAGAACTAATACCTCTGAAAATAAAAATACTAAGTTAGCAAGACATCAGAGATAGTCTTCTATCAAGAGTCATATTTAAAAAGCCAAACATGACTTCATAATCATCAAAGGCTCATTCAAAACCTTTAGAAGGACATTATTAATAATACTGGTATGCCAGTCAAATTGGGTGAGTAGATTATGTTGCTTTAAAACTAATGCCTGAGTGACTGTTATCATCACACTTGTCCTTGGTGGATACCACACAGCTGTGACCTTATGGGTGGTGCTGTTCTCCGAAGAAATGGCTGCATCGCAGAGAGCAGTCATTCCCGTAAACATATGCTCAGAGGGCACTCTGGGACCCTTCATGAGGAAAGTGCCTTGTAAATGTGAGCTATTGCCACCATTAGGAGTAAGTTCTAACCCTGGACAACATCATAAACTTAATAGTGGGAGTTAAACCACCATCATTTCCCAGTAGCCAATGTGAATTCTCATCATACCTCAGAAAGGGTGAGCTGTCATCATCAGCTCACACCTGCCCACAGATCCCTAGCCACGTTTTTCAGATCATAAAAACGTAGAACAAGCCTAGCTTATCAAGTAGTAGATAAGTATTACTTTCTAGAATATATATATATATATCAAAGTGATTTTACAATTCCTCTTAAAATGGGCAATTAAATAGTACTGACACAGTAACTTTTTAACATGACACTTCGTTTTTATTAATGTCAAGTATAATAAAGTGGCATTCACTTCCCCTTAATAAATAAACAAACTTCATTTTGGTTCTTTTTTTATTATTATTTCAAAAGACAAACATTTGAAAGTTAGCCAAATGCCCTGCCCAAAACAATAATGTGCCTAAAATAAGAAGGTGATATATTGTAGCCTTTCTACCTTTTTAGGTGTAAAATAGCCCTTTTACATTTTTAGGGCTTATCCCAACCAAGAGATCAGCAGGATTCCAGTTAAGAAAAGGCAAAAACTACAACAAATAGGTAACCTAATGAAAGCATGCACTGGGCAGACTTGCCAAGGTGCCCAGGAATCTATCGTCTTAGTTCTGTGCCAAGTACATGCGCTACTGCCTCCCACTGATTTCAGCTTTAACTTCCATCCAAAGTGATTGTGTTTAGGATTTTGTCCATAAGTTCTTGGCACTTCAGATACCACTGAGGTTTTCTTGAACAAGTGCATTCTTTAGTTCCTTCTGCCTGATTAGAACGGCAAGACTGAAGCAGGGCTTGATGAACATGGATTTCACAATGAGAATGTCTGCTCTTAAGAACATCTGTTCAGAAGATGAAGGAGGAGTAGGATGGAGAGACCAATTTCTCCCCCACAAATTCATCAAAAGATCATTTGAACGCTGACCAATTCCACAAAACAACTTCTGAATGCTGGCAGAAGACACCAGGCACCCAGAAAGGCAACCTATTCTCTTCTAAAGGAGGTAGGACAAAATATAAAAGTTAAAGAGAGACAAAAGAGTTAGAGACAGAGACCCGTGCTGGAGAGGGAGTTGTGAAGGAGGAGAAGTTTCCAAACACCTCACTGGCAGCTCTGTGGGGAGTTTTGAGTCACAGAGAGCAATATAAATGGGAGGAAAGAAAAAACAAAACACTCACACCTGACACACTACACACCTGACCACAACTCCCCTTGGAGAAGTAGCCCAGACACTGGCGACCACCAGCAGCAAGCGGGACGGAACAGGGAGGTGCTGGCTGCATTGCTTAGGGTAAGGACCAGGCCTAAATGCCCTGAGGACAACCTGAGGGAGCTAATGTGAGATAGCAGCCCAAACTACGGGATAGCCAGAGAGAGAAAAAAGAGAGAGAGATAATTTTCCTGCAAAAAGCTCTAAGGCACAGCGTGGCCCACTCACAGAACAAAGGATTGAGCCAATACCAGAGAACTAGCCGGCTGCGGATTGGCCCCTCCCCCCACCGGAGGCAGAGAGGCGACAGCCAGAGCTGCAAGGCAAGAGGCAACCTCGGCCCCAGAGATAGCATCCTCCACCAAACTGTGAGCAGGCTCCCAGTTGGTAACCAAGTGTTCCTGGGATTTGGGGTGGTTGACATCTGCCAGGAGACACACACACACCTGAGATGGTGCTCTCGCTGCGCACCCAGGACCCAAGCAGCTGGATCAAGGAGGTGATAAGATGCACTGCACACCTGGGAGAGTGCACTCACCAAGCACCTGGTCGCCTGAGCTGCTCGGACCTGGGAAGGGCATAAAATGCACACCCAATCGAGGCTGTGCCTTTGTGGAGTACCTGAGAACCTGAACGTGAGCAGCTTAGTCCTGGGAAGTGCATGCAACCCAGGGCCCGCTTTAGACAGATCCCTGCAGAGCACCTGGAGCCTAAGCAGTGTCAACAGGAAAAGCACACGCCACCGCGTGAGCTGGGGCAAACCCAGTGTGGTCCATATACACTGCGAGCACTCCCCACACACACCAGTGATATTTGTTTACAGTGTTCCTCCCTACCCACAGCACACCTGAACAAGTGAGCCTAAATAAGTGACCACCTTCACCTCCTTGTGTCAGGGCAGAAATTAGACACTGAAGAGACTTGCAAACAGAGGAAGCCAAAATAAACAAAGAAAAGGGAACCACTTTGGAAGAGACAGGTGCAACAGATTGAAACCCTGTAGATAGCACTGACTACATTGGAGGGGACCTATAGACCTGGAGAAAAAGTATAAGCTGCAACAAGGAACTATCTGAAACTGAACTGATTCCACACTGCCCTCAACAGATCCAGAGAAGTTTGTAGATATATTTTACTATTATCATTTTTAATTTTTTAAATTTATTTTTAAGTTCTTTATTATTCCTTTCATTTTCTTTTTTATAACCTACTATTACCTTGCAAAAATAATATCCTATTTTTAAAGCAAATTTCATACATATATTTTTTATAATTTTTGTGTTTTTTTTAATATTGTATTTTTGAAAGTCTAAACTCTACTCGAGATGTTTAATCTTTGCTTTTTGGCATTTGTTATCAATTTCGTACCTTTAAGAATCCAGTCTTCAGTACCAATTTTTACTTAGGAGTGTGATTACTGGCTTGACTGCTCTCTCCCCCTTTTGACTCTCCTTTTTATCCCCGGTCACTTCTATCTCCTTCTTCCCCCTTCTCTACTCTACCCAATTCTGTGAATCTCTTTGGGTGGTCCAGGCTATGGAGAACACTTAGGGAACTGACTACCGGCTAGATCTGTCTATCTCCTTTTGATTCCCTTCTTCTCCTCCTGGTCACCTCTCTCTCCTTCCTCCCTCTTCTCTTCTCTGTGGAACTCTGTGAACCTCTCTGAGTGTTCCAGACTGTGGAGAGCACATAGGGAATTGATTACTGGCTAGACTGCTCTCTCCCTTTTTTATACCCCCTCTTCTGCTCCTGGTCACCTCTATCTCCCTCTTCCCTCATCTCTTCGCCATGCAACTCTGTGAACCTCTCTAGGTGTCCCTCACTGTGGAGAATTTTTTCACCATTAACCTAGATGTTTTATCATCGGTGCTATATGGATGGAGAAGTCTTGAGGCTACTGTAAGAATAAGACTAAAAGCCAGAGGCAGGAGGCTTAAATCCAAAACTTGAGAACACCAGAAAAACTCCTGACTCTAGGGAACATTAATCAACAAGAGCTCACCCAATAGCCTCCACACCTACACTAAAACCAAGCTCCACTCAAGAGCCAACAAATTTCAGAGCAAGACATACCAGGCTAATTCTCCAATAACATAGGAACATAACCCTGAGCATTAAAATACAGGTGGCCAAAAGTCACACCAAATCCACAGGCACCTCAAACCTCACTACTGGACACTTCATTGCACTCCCAAGAGAAGAGATCCAGCTCCACCCACCAGAACACTGACGCAAAGTTCCCTAACCAAAAACCCTTGACAAGCCAGTCATCCAACCCCACTCACAAGGAGGAACCTGAAACTTCCAGCATACAGAAAGGCCACCGCAAACACAGCAATCTAAACAAGATGAAAAGGCAGAGAAATAGTCAGCAGGTAAAGGAACATGATAAATGCCCTCCACATCAAATAAAAGAGGAGGAGACAGGGAGTCTACCTGAAAAAGAATTCAGAATAATGATAGTAAAAATGATCCAAAATCTGAAAACAAAATGGAGTTATAGATAAATAGTCTGGAGACAAAGATTGAGAAGTTGCAAGAAATGCTTAACAAGGATCTAGAAGAAATTTAAAAAAAGACTCAATCAATAATGAATAATGCAATAACTTAGATCAAAAACACTCTGGAGGGAAACAACAGTAGAATAACTGAGACAGAAGATAGGATAAGTGAGGTGGAAGATAGAATGGTAGAAATAAATGAAAGAGAGAGGAAAAAAGAAAAAAGAATTAAAAGAAATGAAGACAGCCTCAGAGACCTCTGGGACAATGTCAAATGCCCCAACATTCAAATCATAGAAGTCCCAGAAGAAGAAGACGAAAAGAAAGACCATGAGAAAATACTTGAGGAGATAATAGTTGAAAACTTCCCTAAAATAGGGAAGGAAATAGCCACTCAAGTCCAAGAAACTGAGAGAGTCCCAAACAGGATAAATCCAAGGTGAAACACCCCAAGACACACATTTATCAAATTAACAAAGATCAACACAAAGAACAAATATTAAAAGAAACAAGGGAAAAACAACAAACAACACATGAGGGGATTCCCATAAGGATATCAGATGATCTTTCAATAGAAACTCTTCAGGCCAGAAGAGAATGGCAGGACATACTTAAAGTGATGAAAGAGAAACACCTACAACCGAGATTACTGTACCCAGAAAGGATTTCATTCAAATATGAAGGAGAAATCAAAGCTTTACAGACAAGCAAAATCTGAGATAATTCAGCACCACTAAATCACCTTTTCAACAAATGCTAAAGAGGAGCTACCCCACAGCCAAGGTCAGGTCCAGTGGCCCGGGGGAGCTGCCCCCACATCCAAGGTAAGGAGCAACGGTAAGGAGCAGCGGCTGAGCTTTGTTGGAGAAGCCGTGAGGAGAGACCGCACATCCAAGGTAAGAGAAAACCAAGTAAGATGGTAGGCACTGAGAGAGGACATCAGAGGGCAAGCAGACTGAAACCACAATCACAGACAACTAGCCAATCTGATCACAGGGACCACGCCTTGTCTAATTCAATGAAACTAAGCCATGCCATGTGGGGCCACCCAAAATGGACAGGTCATTGTGGAGAGGTCTGACAGAATGTGGTCCACTGGAGAAGGGAATGGCAAACACTTCAGTATTCTTGCCTTGAGAACCCCATGAAAAGAATGAACAGGCAAAAAGATAGGACACTGAAAGATGAACACTCCAGGTCAGTAGGTGCCCAATATCCTACTGGAGATCAGTGGAGAAATAACTCCAGAAAGAATGAAGGGATGGAGCCAAGGCAAAAACAACATTCAGTTGTGGATGGGACTGGTGATAGAAGTCAGGTTCAATGCTGTCAAGAGCAATATTGCATAGGAACCTGGAATGTTAGGTCCACGAATCAAGGCAAGTTGGAAGTGATCAAAGAGGAGATGAGAAGAGTGAACATCAACATCCTAGGAATCAATGAACTAAGATAGACTGGAATGGGTGAATTTAACTCAGACGACCAATATCTACTGATGCAGGCAGGAATCCCTTAGAAGAAATGGAGTAGCCATCATGGTCAACAAACGAGTCCAAAATGCAGTACTTGGATGCAATCTCAAAAATGACAGAATGATCTCTGTTCGTTTCCAAGGCAAATCATTCAATATCATGGTAATCCAACTCTATGCCCTTACCAGTAATGCTGAAAAAGCTGAAGTTGAACAGTTCCATGAAGACCTACAAGACCTTCTAGAACTAACACCCAAAAAAAGATGTCCTTTTCATTATAGCAGACTGGAATGCAAAAGTAGGAAGTCAAGAAACACCTGGAGTAACAGGAAAATTTGGCCTTGGCATATGGAATGAAGCAGGGCAAAGGCTAATAGAGTTTTGCCAAGAGAACGCACAAGTCATAGCAAACACACTCTTCCAAAAATACAAAAGAAGACTCTACACATTGACATCAACAGATGGTAAACACCAAAATCAGACTGATTATACTTTTTGCAACCAAAGATGGGGACGCTCTATACAGTCAGCAAAAACAAGACCAAGAGCTGACGTGCCTCGAATCATGAACTCCTTAGTGCCAAATTCAGACTGAAATTGAAGAAAGTAGGGAAAACCACTAGACCATTTAGGTATGACCTAAATCAAACCTCGTATGACTGTTCAGTGGAAGTAAGAAATAGATTTAAGGGACTAGATCTGATAGAGTGCCTGATGAACTATGGATGGAAGTTTGTGACACTGTACAGGAGACAGGGATCAAGACCATCTCCATGGAAAAGAAATGCAAAAAAGCAAAATGGCTGTCTGGGAGGCCTTACAAATAGCTGTGAAAAGAAGAGAGGCGAAAAACAAAGGAGAAAAGGAAAGCTATAAGCATCTGAATGCAGAGTTCCAAAGAATACCAAGGAGAGATAAGAAAGCTTTCTTCAAAGATCAATGCAAAGAAATAGAGGAAAAGAACAGAATGGGAAAGACTAGAGATCTCTTCAAGGAAATTAGAGATACCAAGGGAACATTTCATGCAAAGATGGGCTTGATAAAGGACAGAAATAGTATGGACCTAACAGAAGCAGAAGATATTAAGAAGAGGTGNTATAGTGGAAGTGAGAAATAGATTTAAGGTACTAGATCTGATAGATAGAGTGCCTGATGAACTATGGATGGAGGTTCGTGACATTGCACAGGAGACAGGGATCAAGACCATCCCCATGGAAAAGAAATGCAAAAAAGCAAAATGGCTATCTAGGGAGGGCCTACAAATAGCTGTGAAAAGAAGAGAAGCAAAAAGCAAAGGAGAAAAGGAAAGATATAAGCATCTGAATGCACAGTTCCAAAGAATAGCAAGGAGAGATAAGAAAGCCTTCCTCAGCGATCAATGCAAAGAAATAGAGGAAAAGAACAGAATGGGAAAGACTAGAGATCTTTCAAGAAAATTAGAGATACCAAGGGAACATTTCATGCAAAGATGGGCTTGATAAAGGACAGAAATGGTATGGACCTAACAGAAGCAGAAGATATTAAGAAGAGGTGGCAAGAATACACAGAAGAACTGTACAAAAAAGATCTTCACGACCAAGATAATCACGATGGTATGATCACTCACCTAGAGCCAGACATCCTAGAATGTGAAGTCAAGCGGGCCTTAGGAAGCATCACTACGAACAAACCTAGTGGAGGTGATAGAATTCCAGTGGAGCTATTTCAAATCCTGAAAGATGATGCTGTGAAAGTACTGCACTCAACATGCCAGCAAATTTGAGAAACTCAGCAGTGGCCACAGGACTGGAAAAGGTCAGTTTTCATTCCAATTCCAAAGAAAGACAATGCCAAAGAATGTTCAACCTACCACACAATTGCACTCATCTCACACACTAGTAAAGTAATGCTCAAAATTCTCCAAGCCAAGCTTCAGCAATATGTGAACCGTGAACTTCCAGATGTTCAAGCTGGTTTTAGAAAAGTCAGAGGAACCAGAGATCAAATTGCCAACATCTGCTGGATCATTGAAAAAGCAAGCGAGTTCCAGAAAAAGATCTATTTCTGCTTTCTTGACTATGCCAAAGCCTTTGACTGTGTGGATCACAATAAACTGTGGAAAATTCTTCAAGAGATGGGAATACCAGACCACCTGACCTGCCTCTTGAGAAACCTATATAGTTCTAGATCTAGTAGACTATATATCTAGTAGATGTTGGAGAAATCAAGAATGGAAAGAATACATTGAAGAATTTTACAGAACATATCTTAACAAACTAGATAACCATGACGATGTGGTCATCACCCAGAGCTAGTCATTCTGGAGTGTGAAGTCAAGTGGGCCTTAGGAAGCACTGCTGTTAATAAAGTTAATGGATGTGATGGAATTCCAGTAGAACTATTTAAAACCCTAAAAGATGATGCTATCAAGGTGTTGCACTCAATATGTCAGCAAGTCTGAAAGACCCAGCAGTGGCCACAGGACTGGAAAAGGTCAATCCTCATCCCACTTCCCAAGAAGGATGGTACTAATGAATGTGCTAACCGTTGGGCAATTGCACTCATCTCCCACACCAGTAAGGTTATGCTTACATTATTACATGAGCTAAGAACTTCCAAATGTCCAAGCTGGGTTTAGAAAAGACAAATGAGCCAGAGATCAAATTGCCAACGTTGGCTGGATCACAGAGAAAGCAAGGGAATTCCAGAAAAACATCTACCTCTGTTTCATTGACTATGTATGCCAAAGCCTTTGACTGTGTGGATCAGAGCAAACTGTGGAAAGCTCTTAAAGAGATGGGAACACCAGACCATCTTACCTAGCTTTTGAAAAACCTGTATGCAGGCCAAGAAGCAAAAGTTAGAACCCTGTTTGGAACAACCAGTTGGTTTGGGATTGAGAAAGGAGTATGACAGGGCTATCTGCTATCAATCTGTTTATTTGACCTATGCACTGAGCACATCGTGAGAAATGCCTGGCAGGATGAGTTACAAGCTGGAATCAAGATAGGCAGGAGAAACATCAAAAACCTCAGATATGTAGATGATACCACTCTAATGGCTGAAAGTGAAAAGGAACTAAAGAGCCTCTTGATGAGGGTGAAGGAGGAGAGTGAAAGAGCTAGCTTAAAACTAAATATTAAGAAAACTAAGACCATGGTGTCTGGCCCCATTACTTCATGGCAAATAGAAGGGGAAATAGTGGAAGTAGTGACAGATTTCCTCTTCTTTGGTTCTAAAATCACTGCAGATGGTGACTGAAGCCACGAAATCAGAAGACGATTGCTTCTTGACTGGGAAGCCGTGACAAATCTAGATAGTGTTTGAAAAGCCAAGACATTACTCTGCCAACAAAAATCCATATAATCAGGGCTATGGTCTTCCCAGTGGTCATGTACTGTTGTGAGAGCTGGACCATATTCTTTGGAATATGGCATTGGAAGAGCGCCAAAGAATTGATGCCTTCAAACTGTGGTGCTGGAGAAGACTCCCGAGAGTCCCTTGGACAGCCAGGAGATCAAACCAGTCAATCTTAAGGGAAGTCAACTCTGAATATTCATTGGAAGGACTGATGCTGAAGTTGAAGCCCCAGCATTTTGGTGATCTGATGTGAAAAGCCAACTCATTGTAAAAGTCCCTGATGAGAGATAAAGGGAAGAAGGAGAAAAGGGCATCAGAGGATGAGATGGCTTGATGGCATCTCTGATGCAATGGATGTGACCTTAGGCTAACTTTGGGAGATGGTGAGGGACAGGGATGCCTGGCATGCTGCAGTCCATGGCATCACAGAGTCGGACATGACTGGGTGACTAAACAGCAACAGCATTCCTTTTTATGTTCTTTTCCACTATGGTTTATCACAGGATATTGGATATAGTTCTTTGTGCAAGATAGTAGAACCTTGTTGTTTATCCATCGCGTATATAATAGTTTGCATCCACTCATCCCAGATTCCCTGTCCACCCTCTCTTTCCTCTTGGCAACCACAAGTCTGTCTTTGATGTCTCTGAGTCTGTTTCTTTTTCCTAGATAGGATCTTCTGTGTCATATTTTAGATTTCACATGTAAGTGATATCATATGATATCTGTCCTTCAACAAAATAAATTCACAAAAACAAGAAAGCAGCATACAGATACCCTCCACTCACCTAAGCTGTGACCTCCCTGGCCTTACATCATTTCCCTCACTTTGTTCTCGGTTCCAGTTCCAGGAGGCAGTGACTTCAAGTCCCAGAAGATGGTGACTTTACCTCTCTGTCAGCAAGAGGAGAGCAGGGAACAGCTGGGCTCTTATGACCCTGAGGGGTAGATACTAGGGGGGTCAGGCGGGTTCTACGGGTGCATCAGTTCCCTGCTGTCAGTGAGCCCCTCCTGATAATTCTGCTTGGGTCTGTCCCTCCTGCCTTCACTCCTGCTTCCCAATGAACTACCCAAACACAAATTTTGTCTTAGATTCCACTCCTGAGGGTAAACTTTCTCCCTTAAGGATCATCTCACCTCCTTCTGAACACAACTTTTGTTTCAGACTTCACCCCTAAAGGTAAACCTTCTCCCTGAAGAATTGTTTCTCTCCTCCTCCTTGAGTATGAGAGCCATTTGAGGATGGAAATAGTCCCAGAAGGACACAGGGACTCTTGGGGAGGCTGTTGCCATGATCAGGACAGATGTGATGAGGATACTGGTGTTACCTAATATAGCACCAGCTGGGAGGGAGCACATGTGCTGGTTATAGCAAGAACAATGATGTCATCTCAGTATAGCACTCTTTCACATTCAAATGTTGTGAATATTTTAGATTTTTGTTGTTTTACAAATCTCTCATTTTCTTCCTTTATGATTCCATTTTTAAACTCTAAAACAGGTCAAAGTAAGTTCTGGTGTTGGTTAATGGTGAACAAGGGCCTTCACATTCTGGTTAATGGTGACCTTCAGGGAGCAATAGGTGGTTTAATGATTGGGAGGAGGCATAATTCTAATCTCATTTTAATATGTTTATATTTATGAAAAGTAGGGAGGGCAGGGATTATTTTCATATTAGATATGAGGAAACTTTTCTTAACCATATTAAAATATACAATTCTGTGGTATTAAGTACATTCACATTGTTGTACAACTCTCACCACCATCCATCTCCTGAATTTTTCACCTTCCTAAATTGAAACCCTGACCCTATTAAACACTAACTTCCCACTCTCCCTCCCCACCTGCTTCTCCACCCTGAGCCCTTGGCATCTACCAATATATTTTCTGACTTGATAAATTTGACTATTCTAGGTACCTCATATCAGTGGGATCAAACAGTATTTGTCTGTGCTGTGCTGTGGTTAGTCGCTTAGTTGTGACCCCATGGATTGCAGCCTTCCAGGCCCTCTGTCCATGGGGATTCTCCAGGCAAGAATACTGGAATGGATTGCCATATCCTCCTCCAGGAGCTCTTCCCAACCTAGGGATAGAACCCAGGTCTCCTGCATTACAAGTGGATTCTTTACCATCTGAGCCACTAGGGAAGCCCAAGAATACTGGAGTGGGTAGACTGTCCCTTCTCCAGGAGATCTTCCCAACCGAGGAATTGAACTGGGGTTTCCTGCATCACAGGTGGATTCTTTGCCAACTGAGGTACCAGGGAAGCCCAGTATTTGTATGTACCTAGTATTTGTTTGTATATACTATATATTGGAATACAGTTTTAAGGATAACTTAATATATGTCCTACAAACAGCTGTGCTATAGAGAGGATTCTCATTAGTTACTTATTTTATACATAGTAGTATGAATATGTCAATTCCAATTTCCCAGTTTATATCTTGGTGTCCATTTTGTTGCTTAGTCCTAAGGCCTGTACGACTCTTTTGTGATCCCACAGACTGTAGCCTGCCAGGCTCCTCTGTACATGGGATTTTCCAAGCAAGAATACTGGAGTGGGTTGCCATTTTCTTCTCCAAGAGGTCTACCCAACTCAGGGATCAAACCTATGTCTCCTGCACAAGAGGAATACATTTGTTCTGTACATCTGTGTCTCTATTTTTGCTCTGCAAATAGGCTCATCTGTACAATTTGTGCCATTTGCAGAGACATGGATAGACCTGAAGACTGTCATATAGAGTAAAGGAAGTTAGAGAAAAATAAATGTTATATATAATGTAAAAATTTGAAATCTGTAATAGGCTTTCCAGGTGACAATAGTGGTAGAGAACCTGCCTGTCAGTACAGGAGATTTAGAGATATAGGTTTCATCCCTGGGTCAGGAGGATCTCCTGGAAGAGGGCACAGCAACCCACTCCAGTATTCTTGCCTGGAGAATCCCATGGACAGAGGAGCCCGGCGGGCTGCAGTTCATAGGGTGGCAAAGAGTCAGACACAAATGAAGCAAGTTAGTATGCACATACGCCAGGTGAATTTTTTTTTTTTTTAAGGTCAAAGCAGGCAAGGGACAGAGTTGATAAAGATTTTGCTGTAGATCCTAATAAAGAAGTATATTTCTTTACTATAACCCACCAAAAATAAGCTACTTCCAATGGTTTGCTGAACTATGTGTGTCACAAACTTTGAAAGAGGTCAATAAATAATACCAGCTTCCCTACTGAATTTCTGAATCAAACATGAAATAGGCTAGAAAATTGGCAGATGCAGACCAAAATATCTCCTTTATTTCTGATGAAACTGGAATTCCTGAATGTAGGCTTATTTATTTAACTCGAGAGCTAGAAAGACCTGTTCACTTAATAGTCTTAGCTGTATGCCTGCTGGCCCCTCTGGAAAGGAAAGAGGAAGGGTCTTGACATCACATGCCGAGATTCTCTTTCAAAGCTCAGTAATATGATTATGGCACAGCTTCTAGAGAGACACCAGGGGGAGGACGCAAGAAACAGGGATTGGGAAACCCCCTAAATAATGTGATTGCTTAGGGGTGACCACAATATTTCAGGTACGTAGGAAAATGTGATGAGCAAGGCAGGGTGCTCCCTGACTCCTGCTGTTGGCTAGATTCTGAAAAAGTAAAGTATGTAAAAATCAATTATGTCCTCATTTTGGATAAATCATACTATAAGATGGTAAAATGCGTACTATTAATAGGAATGAATTGTAAACTTCAGGCGTTGAGTTGTATGAAGATGTATATGTAACTGCTTTTTATTGCATTATGTTGTTAGAAGAGAGAATCTAATATCAGACTCTGATATCAGCTAATCTAATATCTGTGTGATTCTCTTTTGTCTCAGAGACATATTTATCTCCCATTTTAAACTGCATCCCTACAATTCCTATTTCCAAGAGGAACAGATGTCTCTCTTACCTTAACCTGTATCTCATTCTCTTCCATCTCTTCCACCAATTTTTCCTTTTTGACAAAGAGACACATTTAAGCTTTCCCATCTGAAATAAATAAGCAACACATACATAAATTATTGATCAACATGTTCATCTATCCAAACTCTCTCATTTCCTTTGGGAAAACTTCTAAAAAACAGATTAGTTTAAAATCATACATTCCTACTTGACTTTTTTCACTGCTCAACAGAACACAGTTTATGTCTTAATCTAGGCTCAGCCTCTTTTCCTTGATGTTTCTTAGCTTTGCACTACCCTAAGCAACAACTGGCTTCCCAGATGTTCACTGTTGGGTCATGCCTTTGTACATGCAGTCCTTCTCCATGAAAAAATCCCCAACAACTTTTTCTCTACCTTGTAGAGAAGTAGTAGTAGTCCTCCTCTTGTAAAAGAGTCAGCCTAAGCTCCATATGCTGATTTACTCTCCTTTCTTAGGTGAATAACTGAATGCCCTTTTAGTACTCTATGATTTCTATAGTTTTACATGTGTTAAGTCTGTCTTGTTGAATGCTCCATGTGAACTTGAGAAAAATGTGTATTCTTTTGTCCTTGAATGAAGTAGTCTATAAATGTCCATTATATCCAGTTGATTGATAGTACTGTTGAGTTCCATTATGACCGCACTGATTTTCTTCCTGCTGAATCAGTCCATTGCTGAGAAAAGGGTGTTGAAAAGTTTCCAACTATTTAGTGGATTCATTGATTTCAACTTAACCTGTAATTCTATCAGGTTTTGTTGCATATATTTTGATGCTCTACTGTGAGACATGTACATGTTAAGGTTTTAAATTTCGTCTTGGATAATTGATCCTTTATCGTTATTTAATGCTATTCTTTATCCCTGACAACTTTCCTTGCTTTAAAGTCTCTTCTATTTTCTTTTCCTTAATATTAGAGTGTTATATTTTCCTCTATCCACTTACTTTCAGTCTCTCTCTTTGCCTTTCTATTAAAATGAGCTTCTTGTAGCAACTTAGAGTTCGACTTAGTTTTTGACCTACCAAAATCTCTGTTGTTTAATTGATGCATTTAGATCATCAGCATTCAAAGTGATTATTGATACAGTTGGATTAACATTTACCAAATTTATTACTACTTTCTATTGTTACCCTTGTTATCTTCATCTATTTTTGTCTTGCCTCTTTTTCCTCCACTTCTTGAGCATGTTATATGACTTCGTTTTCTCTTCTTTCTTAGCTTACTCTCCTATAGTTATTTTTTAGCAGTTGGTTGCCTTAGAGTGCAATACACAGCTGTAACTAATCCAAGTCCACTTTTAAACAATACTGTATCAAATGTTGCTATAAATAACAATATGCCAAGTGTGAGGACCTTATAATAACAAAATAATGCTGACTCTTCCCTCCCATCCCTTGTAACATTGCTGTCATCAGTCAAACATAAGCATACATAATTGAATATCTTGTTGCTATTACTACTTTGAACAAATTATTGTTAGATAATTAAGAAAAATATTGTATATTGATGTATATAAATGGGATCTAGAAAAATGGTACTGATGAATCTATTTGTAGGGCAGAGATAGAAGTACAAACATAGAGAATGGACTTGTGGACACAAGGGGAGAAGGAGAGGATGGGATGCATTGAGAGAGTAGGGTTGACTTAAATACATTACCATGTGTAAAATCGCTAGTCGGAAGCTGCTGTATAGCACAGAGAGCTCAGTTTGGTGCTCTGCGATGACCTACAGTGATGGAATGTGGGGATGTGAGGAAGGCCTAAGAAGGAGAGGATGTATGTGTAGGTATAGCGGCTTCACATTGTTGTACAGCAGAAACTAACACAACACTGTAGAGCAGTTATACTCCAATTAAATAAAACAACATAAAAAATTTATGAAAAAGACAGTTTTTGTTTCACTTTCACTTATTTCTTCTCAGATATTTTTCCTTTCTTCTTGTAGTGGTTGAGTTTCTGACCTATTATTATTTTACTTCTCTCTGAAGAATTTCCTTTAACATTCTTTGCAAGGCAGATCTACCGGCAACAAATTGTCTCAATTTTTGTTTGTCAATTTTTATTTCTCCCTTCACTTTTAGAGTGAAGATTAGAGTGAAGATTACATGTTGATTACACTGGATGCAGAATTCTAGTTTCTGGATGTTCTTTGTATTTTAAATATTTCACTCTACTCTCTCCTTGCTTGCACAGCTCCTAAGGAAAAGTTCGGTGCAATTATTATCTTTGTTCCTCTATATATAAAGTGTCATCCCCCCACTCCCTTTGCTCCTTCTTTCAAGATTTTCTTTAATTTTAATTCTCTGAAAAATAAAAGTGGCATGTCCAGGTGTAGTTGTTTTTTTTGATATTTGTCCTGCTCGATAGTCTCTGAGCTTCCTGAATCTGTGGTTTGGTTGGTTGACTTTATTTGGGGGAAATTCTGTCATTATTTTTCAAACTTTTCTTTGATTCCTTTCTCCCTTTTGGAAGATCCTTTATGCTTGTGATAGACTTCTTGTAGTTGTCCCATAGTTCTTGACAGTGTTTTTGATCTCCAACATTTCTTATTGCTTCCTTCTTTAGTGTTCCCATCTCTCTCTTGACATAGTTTATATTTTCTTGCACACTAATTTATCTATTAGAATCTTTAGATTTTTAATCACTGTTATTTTAAATACCTGGTCTGATAATTCCAACATCCTTAGCATAGCTGAATCTGGTTCTGATACTTACTCTGACTCTCTGCATTATATATCCTTTTCATATGCCTTGTAATTTTTCTTGATAGCAAGATGTAATGTACTCAGTAAATGAAACTTCTATAAACAGGCCTTTAGTATTGTTGGGGGTGAGATGCGGAAAGAGTATATAGATTCAAAGTTAAAGCTGTTATTTCTTTCAAAAATGGATCAGAAAAAAAATGGAAAATTTGATGTATATAAAGAAATATGGTTTAAGAGATAAAGGCAATTGTAAAACAAAGAAGAAAAAGTCTTAGCATCTATTAAAATGATGAAATTCCTATTGAATGTTATGATTGGCATGTGGGGAAAAAGAAGAAAACTAAACACATTGTTTCTAAAATAACTTAATCAATTTGATAGGCAAAACATTCTTCCTACAATACAGTTAAGAATTATCTTCTAAAAATATTTTAAATATTTTTGAGAGATGCTTTGCTATAGGAAATAAACATATTTTTAAAAATTTATTTTTATTAACATATAATTGCTTTACAAAGTTGTATTGGTTTTTGCTCTACAATAAAGTGAATCAGCCATATGTATACATACATTCCCCCTCCCCTTGGATCTCCATCCCACCCTTCTAGATCATCACAGAGCACTGGGCTTAGCTCTCTGTGCTATACAGCTCAGTCATGTCTGACTCTGTGACCCCATGGACTGTAGCCCACCAGGCTCCTCCCTCCATGGGATTCTCCAGGCAAGAGTACTGGAGTGGGTTGCCATTTCCTTCTCCAGGGGATCTTCCCAACACAAGGATTGAACCCGGGTCTCCTGCATTCCAGGCAGATGCTTTAACCTCTGAGCCACCAGGGAAGCACAAGCAGGTTCCTACTAGCTATCTATTTTACACACAGTAGTGTGTATCTATGTCAATCCCATTCTCCCAATTCATCCCACCCTTCACTTTTCCTTCTGTGTCCACATGTTCATTCTCCACATCTGCTTCCTGCCCTAGGCATAGGTTCATCTATACCATTTTTAATGAAACTGAGTCATTTGTAGAGATATAGATGGACCTAGAGTCTGTCATACAGAGTGAAGTAAGTAAGAAAGAGAAACACAAATACAGAAGAATATGAATTTTTGATGAGATCTTTATTCTTTTCTCTGACCCATAACTTACTAATTGTATCACTTCAGGCAAACTATTTTTTTTTCTCCCTAGACACTTCAATTTTTATATGTTTAAGAAAAATAGTTCCTACCTTGAAAACTGATCTCTAAATGTAGTAATATACGCGCTAATTGATAATCAGTAAATTACAGTCACTATTTGAACATCGTATACTCTTCGTACTCATGATAGCACTAGTACACACACACGCACGCGCACACACACACACACTTGTGACTCCAAGTTGGTCTTCTTCCTGAGGTCCAAGACCACAGTACCAACTACTTAATGATTCCAGTCATCAGGAAATGAGCATGCCTGGAAGCAAATTCCTGTTTCCCTTTGCATTTGAAGCATCAAGGTCATAGTAATGTATCGCTTTTATCAGTGAATTAGATCTGAGCATATGTGTTTAAGGCTAAACTCTAGAGTGAAATAGAGGACGAATATTGTGTGAACAATTATTAATGGAAGTGTATGTCGAGCTGGACCCAGAGGTGCGGAATTCTAGCCGTGGATGAGTCAGAAGTGTTGACACATGAATGCGACATGTGCATTGGCAAGTTAGACCTAGCACAAGCAGGGGCAATCCATAAGCTAAAGCCTGGCTGTTACTGACCTACATTGCTATTTAAGCAAATTACTGTTTGCAGTGCTCTTTATTTAAGAACATTTTAATATAAGCTATTAAGTGTTTTGGATGCTAGTATAAAAGGAACATCTGGTAACCCTCTGCAACCCGCTCTTGCCTTGTCATTGCTGGCTAGGGCTTCAGTGCAGTGTGGACTGGGTGGTAATATTAGCATTTTTGTCCTACTTGTGATTCAAAAGGAAATACTTCTAATATCACTGCATTTAGGAAATATTTATTGCAGTGATTTTATCTGTCTACAACCTTTATCTGGTCAACCATTATCTGTGTAGAAACTATTTATTTATCTAAAATTCGCTTACCTACACTGGAAACAATGTAGTAGATAAGGCAATTTATTTTTCAATAATATACATTTCCTCAATAACAGAAAGTGGAACGAATATCTTGTGTTACTGAAACACTTATGTAATCATTGCCTAAGAGACGAAAATGAGATGAATTCATAATTCATCTGCAACACATAAACTAGTAAGAAAAATGGCTTTGGTTTAAAAAGGCTGAAAAATTTTGATGAGAAAAGGCATAAGCCCCTGAAATAAAATATTTTGCAATTCTAATTAGAGTCCTATCACAGCAAATCCTTTAGTTGCCATTTTCATATTTGCATATATATTTCAGACTTATAAATATATTCAGAATAATACCTCAAAGAATCCTACTCCCTCCAGTCTGAATAAGGCTTTCATATTTATGACCTCAAATTACTTAAATATAGTTAACTTTAACATTAAATGTAGTAACAACATAGGGTTATTATTGAGAAAAATCACTAAGTTCAGTTAAATTCAAGTTTATGTTGTCAATTTCTGTGTGAAATTTATACTCCCTCTTAGAAAAGCTTCTTATTGTATAAATATAATTTAGTATTTAAATTATTAAGGTTACTGAAATAACTAAAGTTGTTTAAAATATGTGAAACTTAAATTGATATTTAATATTATCATAAGAAAATTAAAACTAATGTATTCAGCAATGAGGAAATGCTACCTGAGGAAGTAGGTAAGACCTTTGATTTTACAGGTTTGGTTCTTGGCTCTGACGCTTCTTTGTTCTGTCACTTTGGATACATTAATTGACCTCTTCGTGAACTTGAGCTAGCCATGAGATCTGGGGACTCCAGTCCCATCAGTGATGACTGAAGCCATGGAAATGGATGAGATCTCTGCTAGAGTGAAAACTGGTGTTTGCATATTTCTAAATACTCATTTGTGAGGATTTACAATGTCTGTATATTCCTTTAAGTTTGCTTCCCTATTTTGACGACTCACTCTTGGAGAATTGTTCAAGAAGTAAACTTCAAATTGTTCTAAATCAAGTCCCAGAGTTTTCCACCACCCTGACTTTCTGGTGTGCATATGTTTTAGCTTAATTGTAAGGCAGTGGACAATTGTTTAGTGATCTGGAGACTATTCAGTTGTTTGTTCAACATCTGTCGGGCTTAAAATTAAAACTAATGTTTCAGGCTCAAAAAAATGGACCTCTTTGTGCTTCAGTTTTCCTTTCTGTGACATGGAGATATTAATAAAGCCCCACTCAAGGAGAGGTATTATGAGGATTTTAATGTTTTAATATAGTAAGAAGTCTTAGAAACATGTCAGGTATTTGGCATCATTATGTACATTTTTGACTCTCATAATTATCATCACCATTGCCATTATGTGTGGAAATAGGTGATAGTTATGATTTTCCTAGTATCTCAACTATAGTTTCTATCAAAGTTTTAATAAAACATCAGTACAGTTGCTATAGAAACTATGATTTGAATGTGTTGCCTTCAGTAAGGAAAATTTCAGGCTGTATTCTTAATTATCATATTTAAAAATGAAACAAGGGAACCACATGGGATGAGAGATTTCCTAACAAGATTACAGTGGTATCTAGTGTCTTCAGAAGCGATGACTCTGTAAGCTACCTAAGGTGAGCACACTTGTGTTTGTATCTGCTTCATGACTGGCAATGCTATTACTTTGCTAGTCTTCTTGTGGGGGAAATGCTCAAGTTCTCATTGCCATAACAACGGGTTAGTCTTCCTAAAACAAGATATACTCTGAGTCAAAGGAAAATTGTTTCCATGGTAACTGCTACATATCTAAGTGCAGCAGCCTGGTTTTTAATCAGTAAAATTGTCCTTTGTCAAAAAGCAAGCACATATTGTTGCTAAAAGAATTATGAATATTTTGAAAGTATGGTTAATGAATAAAGTAAACTAGATTGTCTCAAAGATAAAAACAAAATTGATTAAGCCTTTTCAACAGTTACAATTTCTTGTTCATGAAATAAAAATCTCCACGGTATACACAAGCCAAAACACAGCATATCTATATATTGAATATAAAATGCTTCTATTTCTTCTATTTTGACCACATTTAAATAAAGTAAAATCCTCATCACTGAAAATGAAACTGTCCATGATCTAAACCTATTTCATTCTTCCTTTCATAAGCAGCATGTCTAACCATGTTAAGTGTGCCTTAAATATCATATTGATTTCTTTCTTCCCTTTTTGTTTCAGATAATCTCTTGATCAACTAAGGGAAATATTACTTTCCCGCCAAATAAAGAAGATTCACTAGTGATTCCCTTCATTTCCATGTACTTACTTTCCCTTCTTTCTGTTTCTCTCTCCCACCTCCCTCTCTTCCTCCCCACTCCTCTCTCTTCTTCTTCTTCTTCACTTGCTTTCTGATGGTTTTTAATGTAGGAGTGGAAAGGGCGAAACCATGGGTTACCTTCTGGGAACTGAGATTGGGGATGGTTCCATAGTTACATCGTCTGTCAGGCAGATAAACATGGAAGACAGTTTCATTTAAATGATACTCATTGTGGTGATGACCAGTTCAGTCACTCAGTGGTGTCCAACTCTTTGCAACCCCATGAATCACAGCACGCCAGGCCTCCCTGTCCATCATCAACTCCCGGAGTTCACTCAGACTCACGTCCGTCGAGTCAGTGACGCCATCCAGCCATCTCATCCTCTGTCGTCCCCTTCTCCTCTTGTCCCCAATCCCTCCCAGCATCAGAGTCCTTTCCAATGAGTCAACTCTTCCCATGAGGTGGCCAAAGTACTGGAGCTTCAGCTTCAGCATCATTCCTTCCAAAGAAATCCCAGGGCTGATCTCCTTCAGAATGGACTTGGTTGGATCTCCTTGCAGTCCAAAGGACTCTCAAGAGTCTTCTCCAACACCATGGTTCAAAAGCATCAATTCTTTGGTGCTCAGCTTTCTTCAGATACTTTGTATTTAGATTGAAGTGAAGTGAAGTCGCTCGATCTTGTCTGACTTTGCAACCCCATGGACTGTAGCCTACCGGACTCTTCTGTCCATGGGATTTTTCAGGCAAGAATACTGGAGTGGGTTGTCATTTCCTTCTCCAGGGGAACATCCCGACCCAGGGATAGAACCTGGGTCTCCCGCATTGTAGGCAGACGCTTTACCGTCTGAGTATTTAGATAGACTAGGTCCAAATCCTGCTCTGTGATTTTTTTTGCAGTGTGATTTTGGGCTTATATTTCCTCATTCATAAAATGGAGTTAAAATGCTTGTATTATGGGTTGTTGTGAGCATTAGATAATGCATGTAGAAAGCTTAGCACATGCACTTTGCCTAGTACTAGAATGCACTTGATCAACTGCTAATAGCAGCTATATTTATTATCATTATCATCAATCTGACTTAATACTAACAGAGAGTGTATGACAAAGTTACCGTCATTGCCATATATACAGCTTCTCAACAATACGTTTTGTTTCACTTTTTAGGATTATTTTGAAAAATATAGATAAGATATATATAACATATATGATAACATAATAAAAGAACTTTCCAGCAGTTTGAGGTCAAAATTAAAATATTTGATGTAATTTAAGGTTATTTTAATGACTCATTGTTTTGTTCATTTTAAGAGAAATTGAGTTCATGTTTTGCTTTTCTCTCACAGTACCAAAGGCACCTACCAGAACAGGTTTCATTGGACAGAAGTCTCAGATTTTCTAGGACAGTCTTGAACTTAAATATCCTGTTTCATTGTTCCCATAGGTATAGCTGTACCTGTCAGGAACTGTGCCCTGATTTGGGGGTAAAAATATATTGTCAGAATAACTGAGAGACTTGAATTGTCCCTGACATTGGCAGGTAACTGCAGTCAAGATTCCAGGGCTCCAGAGCAGACGGCATCTCAGCAGGGCCACCGTGCTGCCACAAAACAGGTTGGCAAAGTCCTGCTATAGTCACCTACCTGACAAGAAGATGCAGAGGACATCTGGTGACTCTCTTCACCTTTTTGTTAGTTTCTATGAAAAGGGCAAAAAGGGCAGTCATCAATGACCTAAGTAACTGACAGCCAATCCCAGTTATAGAATTCAATATTTTTTATTGAAGTGTCAATCCTAAAAGAAATCAACCCTGAATATTTATTGGAAGGACTGATGCTGAAGCTGAAGCCCTAATAATTTGGCCACTTGATGAAAAGAGCTGACTCATTGGAAAAGGTCTTGATGCTGGGAAAGACTGAGGGCAGAAGGAGAAGGGGACGACAGAGGATGAGGTGGTTTGATGGCATCACTGGCTCAATAGACACAAGTTTGAGCAAACTCTGTAAGATAGTGAAGGACAAGGAAGCCTGATGTGCTGCAGCCCATGGGGTTGCAAAGAGTCTGACACAACTGAACAAGTGAACACCAAAGTATAGTTGATTTATAATGCTGCGTTAGTTTCAGACGTATGGCAAAGTGATTCATATATATATATATATACACACACACACATACACAAACACACACTCATATATATGTATGTGTTTTCATATAGGCTATAACAAAGTATTGAATATAATTCCCTGTGCTATACAGAAGGTCCTTGCTGTTGATCTATTTTATATAATAGTGTGTGATGGACATGAGTCTGAGTGAACTCTGGGAGTTAGTGATGGACAGGGAGGCCCGGTGTGCTGCAATTCATGGGGTCGCAAAGAGTAGAACACGACTGAACGACTGAACTGAACTGAACAGATACACAAATTGTATATGGTTCAATTGTAACACCTTAGGTCTGGCATTGCAAATTATTTGAGTGATTGCAGTATAAAATAGCATAAAGGAGGTCTTCTTTCTGTGATCTGCTGCCTGTCCTGAAAGAAGAATGAAAAATCAGAGCAATCACTCCCTTGGGATCACCCATTTGAAATCCAGATCTCTCAATGACTGCCCACTTAAGAGATATGCCAAGTAGGGTTGAGAGCACACTTCTCATTTTTCTGGAATCCCAAGCCCTTAATTTTCAAGTAATCTTTCATTCCTCATCTTTTTTTCCAACTGTTTTGATTTTCAAATGTTATTTGAAATTTATCTTTACATCAAGGTTTTCATGAGGTTTGCTGGAAGATGAGGTGAAGATCAGATAAGATCAAAGGTGATGATATTTTATTAGCACAGAAAAGAAAGGATTCAAACAGAGAGAGACTTTGTGAAATGGAAGGAAAAGTAGAGTTCTTGCACAGGCATAAGTAGAGAGCAGGGTAGATAACAGGAGGACATGTGAAATAAATCTTCAGTCAGTAAAACCAGTTACCTGGTGTGTTAGTTTTCCAGGGCTGACGTAACAACTTACCATAAACAGCAAGGCTTGAAACAATAGATATCTATTGTCTCACCAGGCTGTTCTAAAATCCTGAAATCCAGGTGTTAGCAGGGCCACACTCTCTTTGAAGCTCTTTGGGAAAACCTGTCCTGACCTCCTCTCAGCTATGATGATGACGATGGAGAGGCTGGGCATTCTTCAGCTCCAGTCTCTACCTCTGTCATCATATGGACTTCACTGGCATATCTATTTTGTGCTTCTTTTATTTCAATTAGCATACCAGCATGTTATATTAGGGCCACCCTAATCCAGTTTGACTTCATGAGACTTCATTTTAATTAGTTACATCATCAAACAGCCCTATTTCCAAATGAGGGGGCATTCGGAGATTCTGGGAGGGTGATGAATTTGGGTGAGTTGAGGGGAACTACCCAACTCAGTACATCTAATTTTCTTTTCCCTATCCCCACCTCTTATCCTTATGGTAAAATTTTGGAAAGAGCTGGGGATATTTGCAGAGAACCAGTCAAAGACCAGGGCTCAGAACTGAATCAGAGAGTGATGAGGAGAGAGAAGGATGCCATGAACAAATATAACCACAGTGTGATTGTGTAACTGTGGACTGGCTGGCAGACTTGGAAGATGAACAGAAATAAATGCAGTTTATTTCCTTTAACAAGCTTCATCCTATTTCACAAGACACACGATGAATGGAAGCAACTCAGGCTTGAAGTAGAGACATAATTTACGATTCTGGTTGGCAGATTGCTTGTCTAAGAGTTTTCATGGATCAATAAGGATAAGATTTACCTCATTTAATTATTATGAATATAAAATAGATGAGATTCATGCATGCCATCTATCAGGCAATCCTCATAGTAGTTCTTTCCCTCTTCTTTTTGTAGGAGTTAATTGACACACTGGGGGGGGGGGTCCAATATCAGAGTCTCTGCCTCTTGTTAACTAAATGATTGAAGAAGAGTGAAAGATTTAGTTGCTCAGTTGTATCTGACTCTCTGCCATCCCATGGAATGTAGTCTGCCAGGCTCACCTGTCCTTGGAATCCTCCTGGCAAGATTAATGGAGTGGGTAGCCATTCCTTTCTCCAGGGGACCTTCTCAACCCAGAGACTGAACCCAGGTATCCTGCATTGCAGGCAGATTCTTTACCATCTGAGCCACTAGGGAAGCCCTTTACATGTATTCAGTTCATTTTAGAAACGAGACCTGTCTCTTCTAGCCACATAGGAAGACTGGGAGAGAAAAATCCCTTTCTTATATTATAATCTTTCATTCTCTTTTTCTTCATGGAAATAGCTCTTCATTTAGAAAAGAAAAATGTCTAAACTACTCTTTTAAGATTAATTGGGTCTCAAATGGCCTGATCAAACTTGAATCGAAAAGATAATGTCAACCGTAGTTCCTAGCGTTGCAAGTATCTAAATAGTTCCTCTGCCAGATCAAGTAGTGTGTCCTTTCCGTCCGCTTGTGTGTGAGCAGGTGTTTATGGTGAGGGTCTCCCTTAAACCTTAGAATTTCGCTAATTAAAGTGCAGCTTCTCCACCTATACTTTGTATCCTATTACTCACACTGAATTCCAGAAACCAAGCCTGGAACAGTTCTGCCATTATCAAGCTGCTGAGTAGGAAGCAGAAACAGTACATGTAAGTAAATCTGGTAAACAGTGTTTAAAATTAGTATGTGACAACTACCATTTTTTTCTTTTTCATGGCTTCCCTTGGGCATTAATTAAATACAGCATTTTCCAGCATTTTCTCTTGCAGAATCATTTCCTCCTCTGTTTTAAAATATTCAGACTGTGAATGCAACAGACAGCAATATTAAATTCTAATGACTATTTCTGAAATAGCAGGGAGTTGGGTCAAACACAGTCTGTAATAGACACCAGCAAAATTGAAATATTTTTCCATTAACATGCAGATGAATCAAGTTTGAGAATGATTTCATTTGTGGGAAAGTTTCTTTTTCCCAAAAGGGGAGTTAAAATTGGAGTGTTTGTTGCTGCTGCTGCTACTGCTACGTCGCTTCAGTCGTGTGCGACTCTGTGTGACCCCAGAGATGGCAGCCCACCAGGCTCTTCTGTCCCTGGGATTCTCCAGGCAAGAACACTGGAGTGGGTTGCCATTTCCTTCTCCAATGCATGAGAGTGAAAAGTGAAAGTGAAGTTGCTCAGTCGTGTCTGACTTCACGATCCCATGGACTGCAGCCCACCAGGCTCCTCCGTCCATGGGATTTTCCAAGCAAGAGTACTGGAGTGGGGTGCCATTGCCTTCTCAGAGTGTTTGTTACTACCCCTGAACACTTCTTTCTTTCTTTCTCTCTCTCTCTCTCTCCATTCCTCCTTCCTTCCTTCCTTCTTTTTTCTCCTCCTTCCTTCCTTTTGTTTCTTTCTCTTGCCCTTTCCTTTCTTTCTTTTTTCTTCTCTTCTTTTCTCTGATTTCTTTCTCCCTTTCCTCCCTCCCTCCTTTCCTCTCTCTCTTTCTCTGTCTTGAATGTAGATAGTTCAATTCTGTAGCTATACTGATGATTTGTGCCTTATTCTTCTATCATGTATGGAATTAATAGCAATAACTAAAATAGTCTAATGCATATTAGACTTGGAAAGAAAAATTTGCATCTTTTTTTGCTACTATAAACAACATTTTGTTTTATAAATAGATATTGCCACTAATAGAAACATTGAAATATTTTATATGTTGCTTTTAAATCTGCATGTAAATATTGTTTAATTAATGTTTACTTCACAAATAACATATTTTTATGCAAGCAAATTTTATAGCCATCAGTTCTTGACCTAAAATTCCTTTTTTTCCCACCAAACTTTTTTCAAGTTTTTATGCTTAAAAGTACACACACACAATTCATTTTGTCAAGTGCCCCAAATCTCTCTGAAACATCCTTAAATATAGAAATAATTACTAAATCATCACTTTTACCTATTTGCCAACTTATTCTTTTAGAAAACATTGTCTGACTGTCTGCTGCATGTGAAGCAGTCTCACATACTGCTTCATGATGTAGAGGCTGCAAAGATATTTTCTTGTTTCCATGGATTTAAATCTGCTAGGATGTAATGAGCTATCATCTACTGTCTATAATTCAGATGTGAAAGTACCCAAGTTAGAAGATGTGAACACATAAGAAGCTAAAAAAATGCAAACGTTATTGCTAGAATATGGATATTTGGCACACATATTAGGAAAGACAGACTTTTTGAAAATAATCTATGAGACAAATTATAGATTGATAGCAATGAAAGGGGCTTTCCTGGTGGCTCAGAGGTGAAGAATCTGCCTCAGTGCAGGAGAACTGGTTCAGTCCCTGGGTTGGGAAGATCCCCTGGAGAAGGAAATGGCAATCCACTCCAGTATTCCTGCCTGGAGAATCCCATGGCAGGTTACAGTCCATAGACTCGGAGAGTCAGACCTGACTGAAGCGACTAAGCAGCAGCAGCAATAAAAAATAGCCATAAATCCATATGATCTCAACACAAAGAAAAATTAGTAGATTGAGTTTCAATTAATGGCTGGCTGAGTGTGTTTGGATGAGTGTTTGCTGTACCTCTGCATTGTTCTGGGGAATGGAACAAGTTCTGGGTTACTAAAGTATGTTCTTTTACACTAATTATGAATATAACTTTTTAAAAGCAGTGAAGTGGGACTGACATTGAAATAGTGTTTATTCTGTCGTAGTGGTTTAGACTGACCCTAAAGAAATTTAACCACAGAATTATGACTCTCTAGAATCCGTTTAACTAGGAAAATGAACCCTCTTTTCTGGTGTCATTCCTATGTCTGTAGGAAATCAGTTCTGGTATTAAGAGTTGTCTTGTATAGAGAATGTTCTGAAAACAAGGAGGATGCTCTGTCTTGAGATCCATACCAGAGTATAATTCTCAAACTCTACATGGGCCAAAATGAAATGACACCCTCCTGAGTCAACATAGGCACACCATTTCTTAGAGTCACCAACAAATAAGGACTGGTAATTTTTTATTTTTCAATAATTTCAAGTGAAGAAAGGTTAGTAACCTTTCTAACTATTTTCTGTTACCATTCTCACAGAACTATTTAGCCACTCAAGAGGAAACAATCACTTATGCCCGTGTTTATATGTTGACCATAATAAAACTAAAAGAATGAAATAATACCATTTGCAGCAATATGGATACCTAGAGGTTATCATACTAAGTGAAATAAGCCAAACTGAGAAAGATAAATACCATGTGATATCCCTTATATGTGAAATCTGAAAAATGATACAAATGAACATATTTATAAAACAGAAATAAAGTCAAAGATATAGATAGCAAATTTATCTTACTGGGAGGAGGGAAAAAGGGATAAATTGGGAGACTGGGATTGACTTATACACACCACTAAGTATAAAACTGTTAAGTAATAATGGCCTATTGTGTATCATAGGGAACTTAACTCAATGCTCTGTGGTGACCTATATGGGAAAATAATCTGAAAAAGAGTAGATATATGTATTAATATATGTATAACTGATTCCCTTTAATATACAGCAGAAACTAATATGACATTGTAAATCTACCATACTCCAGTAAAAATTAATTGAAAATTAAAAGATGCTAAAAATAAAATAAAAACAATCCCTAAGTAAGTAAAATCACTCAGTCGTGTCCGACTCTTTGTGACCCCATGGACTGCAGCCCACCAGGCTCCTCAGTCCATGAGATTCTCCAAGCAAGAATACTGGAGTGGGTTGCCATTTCCTTCTCCAGGGGATCTTCCCGACCCAGGGATCGAACCCGGGTCTTCCGCATTGGAGGCAGATGCTTTAACCTCTGAGCCACCACTGTTCCCTAGTATGAGAATAAATTCTTAGTTTAGGCATAGCTCAACCATGTTACCTTTAGTTACCATGCATAGGTAATGATGTAAGGTGATAATAGAGTCACTTTAAGTTTTAAGAATGGTTTGCTATTTGTAGATATTTTCTTATTGAATTCTCTTAGCCATAAGATGTAGGTAAGGCAGGTGGTTTTGTACATAATTGCCTATAAAGACAGGAAAACAAAATCTTTCATGAGCTGCCCAATCATCCAGCCAGTAACAGAACTGGATTTGAAAAAAGACCTTACCTCTCCAAAGACTAAACTTTCTTTATGCTAGGTATTCTTTTCCTTTAACTCATAACATATTGTAATTATATTTTAAAAATATTTTTAATGTCCTGAGTCAATATGCAAATTAGGCCAATATAGATTAATAAGAAATACTTTAGAGCTATGATTATAGCATTGGAAAAGTCACAATGTCCTTTTGTTTACAAAACAGTGATATTTCTGAAAGAGAAGGAAAAAATTTCCATAACATTTCCTGATTGTCAGGCTATAGCTGGATACATGTAGTTCTTGCTGGATGCTCTGATCCTCTTTGAAGAAAGGGATTTTATATTATATATATTTTATATTCTTCACAGTACTTAAACAAGGGAACTCTTAAGTACAAAAAATAGTAATATATTTGTTAAATGAAGTTAAATGAAATGGGACCCATTTATTTCTATGTTATGTGTGCTGAATAGTCGGCATGACTTCAATTTCCCTCATTTTCTCTGTCTCTTGTTATTAGGCATAATTTTCACAAATTCAGATTCTTTTGAAAAAATAGTGATATTTCTGTTATTGATGAAAATCATATGGTTGTTTTATTTTGCATATTCTCAGCTTTCATTTCCAGTAGTTAGGCCAGACTTGACATTTGCTTCTTCTGTACAACATATAGTTAAACAAACTATTCAATTCTACAATTATGTTCTAAAAATGTAGCTTGGGAAATTAATTAGTATTACGTGTCTTGTCCAGGGTTATCTTGCAGGTTAAATAAGATTTTAAAAGCACTTGAGTTTCTACTATATTTCCTAAGCCCTTGAACCACATAACATTTTTCTGATGTTTAATTCTTTAACTGGTTGAAGACCTATACTTTCTGAATGAAAGATCCTGTTGTGTTTTGATGCTTGGCATTTGGAATTAATGCACGTATTGTTGCCAGCATATATTCAGATAAAGGTTAGTTTAATTGGGCCAAGGTAAACAATTACACCTTGATTTTGTTAAAGGCTGAGTATACGCTGGATGCTTAAAAGTTAGTGTAAAAAGAATCACCAGTATTTGAGTTTCTAATTTTCCACATGCCTAGTTATAAGATTTTGAACTAAGCGACTTAGAAAAATATTTCATCACAAACATTTCTTCTTCTTAATGAAGATAAGAAGGCAGATTGTATTCTTAATGAGGGCCAGTTAGGCTGATGTGTTTGGATGGCATTTACTAAATTAGATCATTTAGACAAATCTTACTGCTTATGATCTACTTAAACATTAGAAGGAATTTTAGCTGTTACAGAACTCAATATGATAAACAGGTTCAAGAGGCCTATTACTTGCAGCATTCTGTGAATGTGTCACAGTCATTAAATATAAATACATTTGCTTGGATCACACTAGGATTTATTTTATTTCAATTGAAAAGATATTTATAATTAATTGCTTTTTTGGTACAAGAGAAAAATGATTTGGGGGGATTCATTTTAAGCATACTACTATTATTTAATGTGTTCTTTACTAAAAGAAAATGTATATATGTAGTTTTCATCTAACACATGAAAAATATCATATTTGATTGGTATATTTTCTTCTAAATATCAGTAAATTTTCTCAGGTATGTTGTGCTGTGATTAGTCACTCAGTCGTGTCTGACTGTTTGTGACCCCATGGGCAGCAGCTTGCCAAGGCTCCCTCTGTCCTTCGGGATTCTCCAAGCAAGAATACTGGGGTGGGTTGCCATGCCCTCTTCCAGGGGAATCTTCCCAACCCAGGGATTGAACCCAGGTATTCTGCATTGCAGGCAGATTCTTTACTGACTGAGCCACCAGGGAAGCCAAGAATACTGGAGTGGATAGCCTATTGCTTCTCCAGGGGATCTTCCTGATCCAGGAATCAAACTGGGGTCTCTGGCATTGCAGGCAGATTCTTTATAAGCTGAGCTACCAGAGATATATCCAGGGGATAATCTCAGATATATCCAGGAGATATCTAATCTGCATCATCCCACTTTCAGTGAATAATCAAGTAAAATATATTTTTAAATATAATGTTATGGGGAAAAAAAAGGACTGACTTATACTTGTAAAAGCATAAACTTCTAACTCTTCCTGGAGGCATTCTTAGGGTATATGGGTGAACCACACTGCTTTTTGTCTTGTCTTAGATTCAGGGCACAGTCTTGGAGGAAGAAATTGAATAAAAGCCAAGGAGTTAAGTCAGACTTACAGTGCAAAAGTGAAAATATATCATGGTTAAAAATCATGGTGACATCTCCTAGGAAAACAGCATAGTAATCAAAATTATGAGTAAGATTCATTTACATTTTTATATAATGTATATGTTTACTTATACAAACTAAAGACCCACATTAGCATCAGAGAATAAAAAAGTTCATTATATTAAATATAAGATCTATTACTTGGAGTCCACTAGCTCCAGTTTGGTTTTAATTAAATATATGCTTGCAATGGGCTTAACAACTCTTAGTGAATTTTCTGACCAATCCAACCAATACATTAAGCAAACACATAAGGAAAAAGTCAAATTTGTTCCTATCATTACATGAAGAAGGACACAGGTGACTAAATTTCTCACACTTTAGTTGGTTGCTTGGTTATAAACAGATGCTCTTTTCGTGTCCTAAATTTTATTGTCAACCAATAATAGAAAAGCAGGTCTATAGCCTCTGACTCTGCACAGGGCATCTTCGGGTCCATGGAAAAGGACTTTCTTTGTGTGTATATAAAATCACTCATAAAAGAGGGACTCTTTTAGGAAATTATGGAGTTTTCATTTCAAAGGAATCCTAAAATTCACTCGTTTCTTCACCATGTATTTACTGAGAACCTGCTACATGCAAGGCATTGTGGTGGACCCGGGGTCTATGGCAGTAGAAGAAATACATATAGTTTTTGCTTTTCAAGAGTTTTCCCTATATTTAAAAGGATGAACACTGAAGAAGTTTAGGAAACTCAGAATAGCATGCTATGAGAGTATGTAGCAACTAGAAATAGACCTTATTCTTGGGAAATCAGGAAATAATTCTACAAATTAACACTTGGAAGATGAGTAGGAAAATTACTATGGGTAATAAGGGCAAAGATTTCTGAGTAGAGAGAAAATCAACATGGAGAGTGTGGTGTGTATTCCAAAAATTAAATGAGGTAAAAAGCTAAGATGTTTACAGAATAAAAAAAATATATATAGTAAGATAAAATGCAGTAACTGAAGTTTTTTATATATCATACTAGGAATATGCAAATACAGATATACTGTTGACTACAATGGCTATGCATTATTAACTTATTTGACATCTTGAAATATAAGACTGCAGCAACTTAGATCTCAGATCTTCATGGTTTACATTCCTAGGCCCTACAACTGAAAGAAATCCTTCAAAAGTGAAAGTGTTAGCCACTCAGTCGTGTCCGATTCTTTGCAACCCTGTAGAATATAGCCTCTGTCCGTGGAATTCTCCATGGCAAGAATACTGGAGTGGGTTGCCATTCTCTTCTCCAGGCGATCTTGTTGACCCAGGGATCTAACCTTGATCTCCTGCACTGTGGGCAGATTCTTAACCATCTGAGCAACCAGGGATGCCCCTACTAAAAAGCATTTACTTTGATCATATTCTCTAATATCCTTCAAGTTATTTCCATTCAGTCAAAATTTCTATTGAAGGTTTTGAAAGTATACCTGAAAACTTCACCAAGCGCCTAAATAAACATATAGTGATGCAGTAATAGGAGAGAAATAAGTCAAAGTCACTTTCACCCATTCCGTCACCTACTAGAAGATGAATTATAGGTACAAAAGCAGAAGAAATATATGTTGCCCCATTGGGTGATAAAAAAGGAATATGAAAGCAACAGAAAAACTGCTCTTAGGGCTCTTTTATAACGGCTCCTTTTCTTTTCCAATTTTTTCCCTTCCTTCATCCCATCAATCCTGCAGGGCAACTACATTATAGTCACAAATAAATATGTGCCCAAAGTCAGGCTAAGTAGAATTGCAGTTTAGATCAAAGAGTAACACATTGTGTAAGTTCTAGAAAGGCATTATTCCCCCTATTATCTCAGTGGCAAACCTTTTTTTTTTTTTTTGCATAATTATGTTAAATTTCATCACTGTGCTCACCGTTTGCCCAGCACGCTAAGGCAGAGTGCTGAGTGGAACCCTTTCTCTGCAGGCCCGGGGAGGTCAGAATGTAAATAAGGCAAAAGAAGATGCCCTGGGGAGCGAGGGACCATGGGGATTAGAGCTGGGCATAAATCACAGCTCCACGGTAAAGCAACACAGGGTTTTACTTTGGCACTTTATTCTCTGGGGAGCTCCTCTGCTGGTGGGCCTCAACAATGGTGAAGCGATAGTGTTTAGTACTGTTTTGTATGTATTCTGTGTGTGTGTGTGTTTCTTGGGAGATAATCCTCAGAGAATCTTTAAGTAGAGAACCTGTAAATTCTTTTTTACTTTTAGTTGTTATTTTAAAAATAAAAGTAAATCAGTTGTGAGTGGATAGAGAACAGTGGGAAGCAGAATGTTTTTTACTCAAGTAGGGTGACAGGTTTGGGAAAAACTGCTAAATGTGAGACAAAGGAATTGTATTATTTATAAGTGCTTTGGAAGTGAGCATTGGGCTGGCAATCACTGAGGAAAGTGTTATAGTTATCTTTCCACAGTCAGTAACTGTAAAACTTGATAAGATTTATGAAGCACCTCCTTTTAAGCTGTAGAAACTGGCAGTATAAGGATATGATTCTAGAGAGAAGGAAAATATTAGAAGTGCTTGCTCCATAGTCACTCCTGCTTTTTGCCTGGAGAAATTTTCAAAGCTTGACACAGAGAAGTAGAGCCCAAACAGAGAAACAGATCTGACGTCAGAGTTGCTAAGGTATCTGGATTTATGGGACAAGGTACCAAAGATGAGCTAACTCTGCAGAATAAAACCCAGGAGTCTGCAAAGTGTTTCCTTGAGTTTTTGACTAAATACTATGCTGTATATATGGAGAGTGAGACTCTATGAGGCCTGGACAGGAGAAAACAAAAACTAAAAAAACCCACAAAAGCTCTTCAGAGGGCCCTGAGCTGAACAGAGAGTTCTTAAGTCAAATAGTGCTGGAAAATGCTGGCCAGAATGGAGAGGTCTTGGGGAAGATTTCAAATATTTCAGTGAGAGTTTTTATGAGAACTTATGAGTAGGGCTACTTCAGTCTTAGGGTGTTTGTCCTTACAAAGCTTAAAACAAAACCTGTTTGTTTTAAAATTGTTCGTAAGGTAATTTTGACAAAAATTTATAAGTAGTATGAATATTTTTCTCACTAGTTAAGTCACTTTATAGTTAGTTAACTAATGTGGATAGTCACTTCTTGTATGATTTACAAAAAAAACAAAATAAACATCTTATTTTCCATAGATAAAAAGCAATTATATCACACTGAAGATATCATTTTAGTAAAATGAAAATCAATTACCTGTTGGTTGAGCTTTTCAACAGAATAATCTTTCAATCCTGACAAAATAATATATATACAATTTTTTAAGATTTCATATAAATTATGAAAAAGTCATGAGTAAGTTCATTAAATTCTTGAATAAAATTGAACATTCTCTAAGGAGAGAAAACAGACTCTCAATAGAGTAGCAGCCATAAGTCCATCATACAAAGAAAAATAGCAGACTTACAAAGAAATTTTAAAAATGTGATCTACAAATAAAAGTATGCTGCTGCTGCTGCTGCTAAGTCGCTTTAGTCGTGTTCGACTCTGTGCGACCCCAGAGATGGCAGCCCACCAGGCTCCCCATCCCTGGGATTCTCCAGGCAAGAACCCTGGAGTGGGTTGCCATTTCCTTCTCCAATGCATAAAAGTGAAAAGTGAAAGTGAAGTTGCTCAGCGACCCCATGGACTGCAGCCTACCAGGCTCCTCCATCCGTGGGATTTTCCAAATAAAAGTATAGTTGATAGAAATAAACCCAAAGATGACAAAGATGTTGAAATACCTATTATAAAAATTTCATTAAAGGAAAAGATGTGCATAATGGAAAAAGAAATAAGGATATCTTTAGAGATATAGACACAATAACAAAGAACCCAATGCAAATTCTAAAACTACAAACGTATGAATTTAAAAGTTACTACATAGGCTTAACAGAAGTTTGGACTTGAAGAAAAGAACAAATAACTTGAAGACTGAATAATAGAAACTATTTAAACTGTAACACTGACTAAGAAAAAAGAAAAGCTTCAGGAACTTGTGAACAATGTCAAGTCGTCCACCATAAAATAACTGGAATCCCAAAGGGAGATGAAAGAGAATTCAGGGAACAAAAATTGTGAAGATATGATTTCCAAAATGTTTTCAAACTTAGTGGAAAATATGCTTAATATCCAATGAATAGATTTCATTTTTCTAAAAAAAGAACATATCTACATCATAGTCAAATTGTTGGAAATCAAAAGCAAAAAATTGCTTCAAAAATAAAATATCTAACAAACCCAAAATGCACATAAAGCCACAAAAGATCCTGAAAAATTAATCTTGAGCAAAAGGCAGAAACCTGGAGGCATCATGTACAGATTTCAAATTATACTGCAAAGCAATAGTATTCAAGACAGTGTGGTACTGGCATAAAAACAGACACATAAAAATAGGTCAGTAGAACAGAATAGAGAGCCTGGAAATGTACCCATATATATACATGGTCAATTAACTTACAAAGAGATGGTTAGACAGCATCACCGATTCAATGACATGAATTTGAGCAAACTTCAGGAGATAGTGGAGGACAGGAAAAACGGTGTTCTGCAGTCTGTGGGGTTGCAGACAGTTGGACACAACCGAGTGACTGAACAACAACAACAATTTAGAAGGAAGGAGTCAAGAATAGAGTGGGGAAAGGACATACTCTTCAATAAATGGCTATAGGAAAACTGGACAGCTACATTCAAACAAGGAAAACTGTACTACCATCTTACACCACACACACAACTAAACCCACAGTGGATTAAGGACTTGAATGTACAACATGAAACTATAAAACTCCTAGAAGAAAAATTTTTCCATAGGAAAAATCTCCTTTGCTTGACAATTTTCTTCTCTTGATTGATAGCATAAGCAAAAGTAACAAAATCAAACATAAACAAACGGGACTACATCAAAGTAAAGTCTCTGTAAAGGAAGTGAAAGTGAAGTGAAGTCCCTCAGTCATGTCTGACTCTTTGCCACTCCATGGACTGCAGCCTACTGGGCTCCTCTGTCCATGGGATTTTACAGGCAAGAGTACTGGAGTGGGGGTGCCCCTGCCTTCTCTGCTATAAAGGAAACCACCTGCAAAACGCAAAGGCAACCTACAGAATGGGAATCAACTTGCAAATTATATATCTGATTAGGGATTACTATCCGAAATATATAAACAATTCTACAACTCGAGAGCAAGGCACATGCTTCATTTAAAAAATGGGTAATGGACCCAAATAGACATTTTTCCAAATAAGACATACACATGAATAACAGGTACATGAATGGGTGTTCAGAATCACTAATCATCAGGGAAATGTAAATCAAAACCACAATGAGTTATCACTTCATATTTGTAATAATACCTTTCATCCTAGAATCAAATGATGACAAGGATATGGAAAAAAAGGGAACTCTTACACTGTTGGTAATAATTGGTAAATTGGTGCAGCCAGTATGGAAAACAGTATGGAGTTTCCTCAAAAAGTTAAAAATAGAATTACTGTGTGGTCCAGCAATCTCACATCTGGGTACTTAGCCAAATAAATCAAATCTAGGTCTCAAAAGGATAACTATCTCCAATGTTTATTGCAGCATTATTTATAATATCCAATAAATGAGAACAACCTAAGTAGTTATCATGAATGAAGAAAATGTGATGTATATGTATCAAATGGAAAACTATTCAGTCATAAAAAAAGTAATTTTGCCATTTACTATACATAGAACCTGGAAGGCGTTGTGCTAAGTGAAATAAGCTAGAAAATAAAGGATGAATACTTCATGGTTTTAGTTGTATATGGAATCTAAAAGAGTTGAACTTGTAGTAAGAAGAGGAAAATGGTGTTATAAGGGGCTGAATCATAGGAGAAATGGGGAGAAGTTGTCCAGAGAGTGCAAATTTTCTGTTGTAAGACAATTGTTCTGTTGACCTAATGTACAGATGATGGCTGTATTCAGCAATAATTTACTGTATACTTGAAATCTGATGAGAGTAGAACACATGCGTTCTCACCAGACACACAAAGATAACTATGTGAGGTGATGAATATGTTAATTAAGTTGATTGTGATAATCATCTCACATTTTATACATGTAACAAAATATCACAATGTGCATGTTAAATATATACATTTTCTTTGTCAATTATACTACAATAAAACTGGAAAAGATTACATATAAAGGAACTCAGATCAAAAATAAGAGATGGAAAATATACATATCATGTACCCTAATAATAAAACAACTGGAGTAACTACTTGGTATCAAATAAAATGAAATTCAAGAAAATAACTATTATCAGATACAAAGAGTGATGTTTTATAAGTGGTAAAATTTTCTTATAAAGCTATAAAGTACATTGAAAAAAAGTAAGAAGTACTTCAGTGATGGGCTCCCCGGGTGGTGTTGCCTGCCAATACAGGCAACCTAAGAGACACAGGCTCCGTCCCTAGTTTGGGAAGATCCCCTGGAGGAGGGCACGGCAACTCACCTCTGTGTTTTCTTGTCTGCAGAATCCCATGGACGGAGGAGCCTGGCAGGTTACAGAGGTTACAGTCCATAGGGTCACAAAGAGTGAAACACGCTTGAATAGACTGAACATGCACAAGTTCAGTGAAACAGGAGAAAAAAAAATATGGTATTTTATTTTTTAACCTCAGTCATTTCTTAGTCAACTACTAAAACTGTGTGTCAGTTTTAGTAGTTGCCATGACCTTCTTCTAGGATATTTATGGTTATGGCAGCCGTTTTGATTGTCTTCATAATGGCCATTTCCTGCTCTTCTTTGCTTCAGAACTGATTGTGCTTGCACTAATATGGCTCATCCCAGAGGACAGATTATGGTTACTTTGTATCAGTCAGAGAAATCTAGGTCCATTTTTCTAATGGTAGAAATAGATATGAGCCTGCATTTAAGGTAATTAATGAAATCATCTCAGAGTCCATGTGCATATGATGGTTTATTTTTATGAAGTAATCACAGGAAACAGAAGAGTTATAATTTGTAAGTAAATAAGTAAGTTAAGTTAGCTATTTCAGCTAGTAATTTAAATGCTATAAAAGAGGTGTGCGTGTGTGCATTATAGTAACACTGAGGAGAGGTATCTGATTATTCTTTCTGAGACAGAGAACGATTTAAAGCATTTTTTACAGTGACATTTTACCTTTATTTTGTAGAAAATTGTTTAGTGGAAAATGGCCAAAGTTTGCACCAGGACACTACTGCCCATAGCAGCGTGTCTGTGATGAAGATTTTCTATATTTGTACATGTTAACAGCAAAACACCGGAAGAGGAAAAGAAGCATGAACAGGGACATGTAAGTTTGAGCTTTACTGATGAAAGAGTATGCAATAAGATTCTTTGGGAAAACAGGGTTATACAGAGTCATAAAGCAAGAAGTGAAGTCGCTCAGTCATGTCTGACTCTTTGCTCAGTCGTGTCCGACTCTTTGCAACCCCATGGACAGTAGCCCACCAGGCTCCACCGTCCTTGGGATTTTCCAGGCAAGAATACTGGAGTGGGCTGCCATTTCCTTCTCCAGGGGATCTTCCCAACCCAGGGATCTAACCTGTGTCTCCTGCATTGCAAACAGACACTTTACCGTCTGAGCCACCAGGGAAACTCTAAAGACAGTGGGCACATCAAAGTCTCTTAAGGAAAAGCTAAAGACCAGTTTACATTTTGAAAACCATTATGACAGCAAAAATGAGAGGGATTGAAGGGGAAAACCAGAGGCAATCACCACTTAGAAGATTGATCCATGAGATCCATGAGGAAGGTGGGGACCGAAGCAGAGGCAGAGAGAGAGAGACAGACAGATAGACACACACACACATAAAGAGAAAGAGAGTAATAGCATATATTCAATTTTTATGCGGGAGGCAAAATTGATCAGAGTAGGGAATATACTGAATGTGAATATATGGGGGACAGTATTCAGGGTGACACAGCATTGTCATGGAAGACTTTTCAGGGTGGCACAAGTCTGGTTCAGAGGAGGAATGTGTTTAATTTTACATAATTAAGGTTGAGGTGCATCTGAACTTGGAAAGAGAGATGACCTTTTGTAACACTGATAAGTACATCCCAATCTTCTTGGCTGGTTCTGAGAAGTGATGGAGTACCCTGCACTCAATTCCAATCTTCTCTCTCCACTATTCCAACCTGTTATCTTAGCTATCACATGACTTAATAGGCTGAAGATTCTCAATTACATGCCTCCATCCTGGTAACTACACTGATCTTAAATTCACATGGTTGCTGCCTATCTGACATTCTAACTGGATATATAAGATGCACTTTCTATTTAACATGGAAAAAATAAAATTGTTGATGACTACCACTCACCATATTCTTCCAGGAAACAGCATTTCCCCAGGCCTTTAGACTCAAAACCTGAGAGTCATCCTTGATTCCTTCAATTTCTTAACCTCCTGTATCCAAATTATTAGCAAGACATTTCAGCTCTGTTCAAAAATAGATTGAGTATCTGTTCATTTTTCTGTATCCTTACCAATATGTCCCAGGTCCAGGAAACATCAGTTCTTTTTATTTTTTCAACTTATTGAAGTATAGTTGATTTATGATGCTGTTTTAATTTCTACTGTACACAAGAGTGATTCAACTATACATATATGCATTATTTGTCATATTCTTTTCCATTATGGCTTATCACAGGATGCTGAATATAGTTTCCTGTGCCATACAGTAGGACCTTATTGTTTATTCATTCTATATATAATAGTTTGCATCCTGCTATTTCTGAATTCCCAGTCAATTCTTCCCTACCCCATTCCCTTCCTCCTTGGCAACTAGAAGTTTGTTTTCTATGCCTGTGAGTTTGTTTCTGTTTTGTAGATAAGTTCATTCTTTCTATATTCCATTGTATGAAAATGTCGTTTGCTCAGTCACGTTTGACTTTTTGTCACTCCATGGGCTATAGCTTGCCAGGCTCCTCTGTCTATGGAATTCTCCAGGCAAGATTACTGGAGTGGGTAGCTATTTCCTTCTCCAGGGAATCGAACCTGGGTTGCAATCTCCTGCATTGCAGGAAGATTTTCTATTGTCTGAACCACTAGGAAAGCCCTTCCATTATGTATTTATTTATTATTCAGTAGCTCAGTCATGTCTAAGTCTTTGTGTGTGCAGCACACCAGGCTTCCTTGTCCTTCACTGTCTCCTGAAATTTGCTCATACTTATGTCCACTGAGTCGGTGATGCCATCCAATCATTTCATCCTCTGTCACCTCCCTCTCCTCCTGCTCTCATCTCTCCCAGCATCAGGGTCTTTTCCTATGAGTGGCACTTTTGCATCAGGTGACCAAAGTACTGGAGCTTCAGCTTCAGCATCAGACCTTCTGTTAGGCAGGCAGTTAGGCATGAGCAACAAGGAGTGGTCTGACTGAAAAGGATGCAAGCTGATCTCTGAACTGAATCACAGACACATCCAGGAGAGCTCACAGATATGCTACAAAAATAACTACAAAGACTTTTTCAACTTCTGCACCTGTGTGCTTAGGCACTCAGGGGATACAAAGTAACCACATGGGTTTCTCCAAGTAAAGTTAGGGAACTAGGAGCCCATTGAGGGCTCATGAATATTCTATATCTAATTATAACAGACTGAATTATGGGAAGACATATGGGATAGTATAAACAACACAGCATGTTGTTATATAACAATTGCAATAGTCTATTAGCCTTGAGCATATGCCTATTTGCATTCCCTTTCATTGACTGGGGGTGGGTACAAGCCCTACTTTGCACAGGGCATAATCAAAAGAAGACAAGAAATATAAAAGGGGTGAGGGAGCCAAGAGGTATCGACAGGAAGAATGAGGAAGACTCCTTGGGAATCAGTCAGCTCCCATGTTTTGAGAGTGTCTGTCTAATAAAAGATCTGTCTGCAAGAGCTGAACTGAGCTGTAACTTGCCTGTTGTTCTACAACCTTTAGTCTATCATTCCAAATTTTTGTTATGATGAGACAAGAACCTAGGAAGAGAAGTAAACTGACGTGACACTTCCAATGAATATTCAGGGTTGGTTTCCTTTAAGATTGACTTGTTTGGTCTCCTTGCTATCCAAGGACTCTCAAGAGTCTTCCCCAGCACCACAGTTCAAAAGCATGAATTCTTTGGTGCTCAGCCTTCCTTATGGTCCACCTCTCACATCCATACATGACTACCGAAAAAACCACAGCTTTGACTATATGGACCTTTGTTAGCAAAATGATGTCTCTGCTTTTTAATATGCTATGTTCATCATAGTTTTTCTACCAAGGAGCAAATGTTTTTAATTCCATGGCTGTAGTCACCATCCACAGTGATTTTGGAGCTGAAAAAAACAAGTCTGTCACTGTTTCTGTTTTTCCCTCATCTATTTGCCATGAAGTGATGGGACTGGATACCATGGTCTTAGATTTTTGAATATTGAGTTTTAAGCCAGCTTTTTCACCCTCCTCTTTCACCTTCATCAAGAGGCTCTTTAGCTCCTCTTTATTCATTTATCTGTCATGTACATTTAGATTGCTTTCATGTCTAGGCTCTTGGAAACAGCTCTGCAATGAACACATAGGTGCATGAATCCTTTTGAACCATGTGTTTCTCCAGATACATGCCCAGAAGTAGAATTACTGGTCATATGGTAGTTCTATTTTTAGTTTTTTAGGGCCCCTCCATACTGTTCTCCATAGTGGCTATACAAATTTTCAGTGTAAGAAGTTCTCCTTTTCTCCACACCCACTCCAGGATCTATTGTTAGTAGATTTTTTGATGATGGGGATTCTGGTTGTTGTGAGGTGATACCTGACTGTAATTTTGATTTGCAGCTCTCTAATAATTAGCAAGAAACATCAGTTCTTAATCATATCCTCCTTCATATCCATCATATCTTCTTTCCTGAACTTCTGATGTTTCTTCTTGCCTGTATACATTTTATTCTTCAGCAAGCAGGTTAGTGTACTAGTCAAAACAAATCTAAGAATGGACATTTAAGTTTCAAGTTTCAGCTTCTTCCATTTTCCATTACACACTCAGAATGAGCTCCCTCTCTACATCGACATCATTACAGAGGGAGCTATTGCTTTCTGGTACTTGAAATATTCATATATATTATCTTTCTGAGAGCCCAATTTGTTGGTATTTGGAAAACCATTATGGTAATTAGATTTTTAATGAACTTGGAATTAGAACAAATGAGGTTCAAAGTATTCAGTGTTATTTCCTACAGATCATAGTGATGAACATTCAAACACTCCACCCTATAAAAGATAGCTCAGGTAATTTGTTCTCTTCTGTACCAAGATACTGCCTTCTTTTCACCAGTCATGGCCAAAAATGGTAACTGTGTTTCTCTGGACTGTGCTCCCAAATTTTCATCTTCCTTTTAAATATCACTAAATTAGGTGGTTGTGATTGTCCAGGGCTTCCCGGGTGGCACTAGTGGTAAACAGCCCTCCTGCCCATACAGGTGACAGAAGAAATGATTGTTCAAACCCTGGGTTGGGAAGATCCTCTGGAGAAAAGCAGAGCAACCCACTCCAATATTCTTGCCTGGAGAATCCCATGGACAGAGAAGCCTGGCAAACTATAGCTCATAAGGTCAAAAAGAGCCAGACACAACTGAAGCAACTTAGCATGAACAGTCCATTCAAGTAGCTATTTTTCTGGCTCAGGAAATAACACGTTTGTCCCAGTGTAAATTGATGCAACTAATTTAGCTCCCAGAAGGCAATCCTCTTTCCCTTGTTTTAGAGTCTGGAGAAGACTTTATTGTCGACTCTGTGAGCTATAAATACTGATCTAGAGGGCCATTGAGGACACAGATTTAGAGTTCAGGACAGGGAAGTAATGAAAAGAAGGCTGTGGGAATTATTGATATATGTAGGCCACTTGATCCCAAACTAGTGCCATTACCAGAATCATTTGACTATATATATATATATATATATATATATATATATTTTAATATAAAGATTCCAGAATCCTCTCACCAGACATTATAATTCAGTGCATCTGGGTAAGGAATTGAGAATTTATATTTTTATATTATAATAGGAGTTTCTAGTAAAATAACATGGGTGTGAAAACCATTTTTAGACATACTGTTGGAACTTGTGAATGTGTTCTGAATAAGGACTGAATTCAGAATCCTATACAATTCAAATATTAGGAAATGAATTAATGTTTCCCAACTGTGTAGACCTGGGTGTGAAGGAAGAGAGGGAAAATGGACAGTAGACAAAATACTCAATATCCAGGGACAACTGACTATTATTTAAAAGTGGAAGGGATGTATGTACACATTAAGGAGATTTGGGTTTTGGAGAGAGAAGGGAGAGATGGGGAAAGAGATTCACTGTAGAAGAGAAAGAAGGAAAAAATATATACCAAAAAGGTCTGAGGGTAGTTGAAGAAAGGGTATTAACTGAGACATATATATTTTTTAGTTGTACCTCATAGCATGCCTGATAGCTCAGAGGGTAAAGAATCTGCTGCAATGCAGGAGACCCTGGTTCAATTCCTGGGCCAGGAAGATCTGCTAGAGAAGGGATAGGCTCCCCACTCCAGTGTTCTTGGGCTTCCCTGGTAGCTCAGTTGGTAAAGAATCTACCTGCAGTGCGGGAGACCTGTGTTCTATCCCTGGGTTGGGAAGATCCCCTGGAGAAAGGAAAGAGTACCCACTCCAGTATTCTGGCTTGGAGAATTCCATGTACTCTATAGACTATGGGATCGCAAAGAGTCAGACATGACTAAGTGACTTTCAATAACTTACTTACTTAGATAGCATGCAGGATCTTAGTTCCCCAACCAAGGATAGAACCCAGGCCCCCTGTACTGGGAGCTCAGAATCTTAACCAGTAGACCACCAGAGAAGTCCCCTGAAGCACAATTTTGTTTCTTCAGGGGCTGCCACGTGCAATACCAATGTTACTATTTCCCATTACAGAAACTCTACAAAGTTAAGTGTCATTAATCCTATTAACTAATAAGGAATTATATATTTAAGAATCCTTAAATAAATTGCCAATGTTCAATCAACTAATAAATAATAGATAGGAACTAGATGTGGATTTGACTGACTTTTCCTTTCCCTGACTTTTCAATTATGAACAATGTTTAGAATAAAGAGAAATGGAAGAACTTAAGAACATTTGGAAAGAGGAACACTTCTTTAGAAACTCAAGAGAAAGATGAACACATAGGAATAAGGAAAAAAATACAGGGTAGGGTCAAGGGGTTGAGAATTTAAAGAAAATAGCAAAACTTTTGAGTAGTCATCAGGGAGACATCAGCTAGAGAGTTGACTAAATGTAAGTAAAGGAACAGTTTGCCAGTATTATGAACCACATTCCCAGGGGAAAAAAAATCCAAATTTTGAATAATTTTTCAAGTACTTCTGGAGTTACATATGAATCAATTCAGTCACTCAGTCATGTATGATTCTTTGCAACCCTATGGACTGCAGCATGCCAGGCTTCCTTGTCCATCACCAACTCCTGGAATTGCTTAAAGTTTTGTCCACAGAGTCGGTGATATCATCCAACCATTTCATCCTTTGTCGTCCCCTTCACCTCTGCCTTCAATCTTTCCCAGCATCAGGGTCTTTTCCAATGAATCAGTTCTTCACATCAGCCAAAGTACTGGAAATTCAGCATCAGCATCAGTCCTTCCAATGAATATTCAGGACTGATTTCCTTTAGGATTGACTGGTTTGATCTCCTTGTAGTCCAGGGAACTCTCAAGAGTCTTCTCCAACACCACAGTTCAAAAGCATCAATTCTTTGGCATTCAGTTTTCTTTATGTTCCAACTCTCATACGTAACTCATCCATACATGACCGCTGGAAAAACTATAGCTTTGACTAGATAGACCTTTGTCAGTAAAATAATGTCTCTGCTCTTTAATATGCGGTGTATGTTTAAATAGCTTTTCTTCCAAGGAGCAAGCGTCTTTTAATTTCATGGCTGCAGTCACCATCTGCAGTGATTTTGGAGCCCAAGAAAATAAACAGTCTCACTATTTCCCCATCTATTTGCCATGAAGTGATGGGACCAGATGCCATGATCTTAGTTTCTTGAATGTACTCCTTTCCCAATTAGGAACCAGTCTCAATTTGTCACCAGTGTATGCATATGAATGCACTTTTCTATAAGCAAATAGTGTCAAATTTTCCATTATTTGAAAATACAATCCTTGAACAGTAAGCCCAAAGAGACATGCATCATCTTAAAAAGCAGTCTTGCCTTAAAATGGAATAAATTAAATTTAAGTAAGGCAAATTATACTTTACAATCATTGGAGAAGCTGATTATATAGCAATATTTTCTTGAGCAGCACTTTGTAAAGCTAAAGAAAAGAAATCTTACTATCTAAATATCACCATTTAATGTATTTTTATAAATATGGATTTTCCACAGTGAGCATGTTTCTTTTTCTTAAGTAGGTCATACCTGCCATGGAAAATGTTACCTAAAAGGAAGCTTTATAACCATAATTTTTTTAGTGTGTTTATGTATTGATTTTCCATTCATATTTGTACTATATAAAAGCAAGGAATATAACATAAAATTACATACATGTGTATATATTTGGTCTCTGAAATGTCATGAAAAATGGCATTTTGATAGGAAAATTATAGCACTCTTCTAAAATATAATTTGCATTCAACCCACATGAAAGCTGTAGAAATCTATTCCATGTGAAAATTAATTATTCCTATCTTCAATATTGGCTTTGACAAGGTAAGAAACAGTTGGATTCATTCTAATTTGCTTCAAGTAGTGGTAATTAGAGAGGGTGTGAGAGCAGCTCTCCACTCAATTCTCTCCAATTATTATAAGACACATAATAAACCTCTTAGAAAAGCAAATTCTCTGAGTTCATCACCCTCATCCCCCTTGGGATCTATAATGTAATGTATTTCTCTCTCTTTCAGTTTCATTTAAAAAGAAATATATTACTGAGGAGCCATTACAGATTTTCATGGGAAACCATTCTGAAGGTTTTAATGTTAAAATGTGAAACCAACTAGAACTCTCTGAAGGTTTTCACAAGGTTTGCTATTATATCATAAGTTCTACATCTTATGTTATTAGAGTGTCATTCTATATAAATATTCATTTACATTTATAATTGAATAAATTATATTTTTATAATATACATATATTTATATATGTGAGGAATTTAATGTGGTTTCCATTTAGGGGTTGCGCCTATGGGTTGAGCTTGAGCTGGATTATTTTCCCATTACTTTGGAGCCCAGTTTTGGGTCATGTGAGGATATGAGGGTATATCTTGAATGCCTTGTCCTCGTCATCATGCCTGCCCAGGAGAAGTCCATGCTCTTTGATGCTCTACCTGATATACTACATACTGACTAGGTGTGATCCATCAGCCAACCTTTTTGAGTTTTAGTTCACCTTACAGTCGTGTGACAGTTCATTATCTCATCCAGACATAGGTCTTGGGGAAGTCATAGGATGTTTCCACAGTCTTCTTGTGACTAATCCCTATAACTGGCAAAAGTCCACAGGTAAGAACTGAAGAGGCAGAGAATACAGGTGAGTTAAGGAAAGGCCGGGAACAAGGCTTCCGACTCCAATACATATAATCTTACACAACAGTGGAACTTTGGAAAAGTTCTTAAAGTCCTTCCTGCAATTAGGTAATGGTAGTTGGCAGAATAATAGTCCTCCAAAGATGTCCCTGGTACCTGGGAATATGTAAACCTGCAGAGCTGAAAGGGCCTTTGAAGGTGTAATCAGGATTGTGTACCTTAAAGCAGAGAAATTATCCTGGATTATTGGGGTGGGCTCAAGTCACAGGAGACTTGAAAAGCCAACGACACTCTTTAGCTGGCAGAAGGAGGCAGAGGAGAGGTACAGCAGAGGCGGATTCTGAGCACACAAAGGAACTGGCACACTGTAGCTAGCCCACTTACAGGATAGGATCAGGGAAGATCTTCTTCCAGGAGCTAAGGGCAGCCTCCAGCTCAAAGTCAGAACCTGGGACCTCAGTTCTACCACCACAAGAACTGGATTTTGCCAGCAACCTGAAGAAGCTAGGGAATGGAGTCTCCTGTGGTACCTCTCTGTAAGAATCTAGCTAGGAAACACTTTGATTCCAGCCTGGTGAACCCAAAGCAGGGGAAGTAACTGAACCAACCCAGACCCTGACCTACAGATTGTGAGAAAATTATGGGTGCTGTTTAAAGACATTTAATCTGTGCAATTTGTGTAGCAATAATAGGAGGTTGATATAGTAATTAATATCCTTTACAATTTTAAAGTGAAGTTTCATTGCTTTTATGTAACCAAAATGACAGTAATGTTTCCTTGAAGCAAAGTTTTTCCTTAATCACATCAAAATTTGATTTTGATTTGATGATATAGGTTTGCTTAATTGAATTTAAATATTTACCGTGATCAACCTTAAATATGGGCAACACATGCCAGTCTTCAGTTTTATGTGACACTGTTTCCTTATATTATCTCAAGTAGTTATAGAAATTGAGGAATAAAGGTGGGATACCTTGGTTTCTCATGCTTATAACAGCTTTCATAAATAAATACCAATATGCAGTTAAATGTGTTCTTTGTTTAATGTCCGGACATCTGGGCTCTTCAGCGATTCACTCACATCAGCTAGTGTCCTTGAGTAAATTCCTTATCTCTTAGGATGTCAGTGACATTATCTCTGAAAGAAGAGAATGCCTGAAAATGTTCTGTTCGACCTTTGCCAGCCCTGAGGGCCTGTGGTTTTTTCTGAGAACAGGACAATAAGGAAGAGGTAGGGTTGGTGATGGAAGAAGGAAAAGGGGAGACTGGACTGACTTCACCTTTCTCAGAGAGCTGTCAGAGGACAGAAATAATAACAACAAAATATTTTTCATTTCTACATTCCATCTGGGATAAGGTTTTAGTTTCCTAGAACTAGGCAGGTGCTCATTGACTATACAGTTGTCTTCCCTGGACTCCTTGTTTTCTCCATATGCTGTTCATTTCACCTTTTTGTTTTGAAAAATGTTTAAAATTTGTTTAAAAGAACCAAAATAAATATAAGTTTTTATATTTCCTTCTGTTAGTCATCCATGAACATTTTACTCTATCCCTAAGTCTGTAAAATTTATCTTTTTCTCTCTCTACACTGTATTTAAAATCTTTGGAAACACATTATTGCATTTCTAAAAACTTTGTCTCACTCCGGTGATAACATAGCTAAACCAGGCTCAGAAGTCAGTTTTTAAAATTGAAGTATAGTTGATTGACAAGGTTTAAGGTGTACAGAAAACTGATTCATATATATATATATATATATATATATGCTTTCCAGGTGACTTAGTGGTAAAGAATCTGCCTGCAATACAGGAGACCCAAGTTGAATCCTTGGGTCAGGACGATCCCCTGGAGAAGGGCATGGTATTCTTGCCTGGAGAATCCCATGACAGAGGAGTCTAGCGGGCTACAGTCCATAGGGTCGCAAGGAGTCAAACACAACTGAAGTAACTTAACACGCATACACTCATATATGTGTATATATGTGTGTGTGTGTGTGTGTGTGTGTGTGTGTGTATTTATATATACTTTTCCAGAATCTTTTTCAAGTTCTTTTCCCTTATGTTTTACAAGATATTGACTATAGTTCCCTGTGCTATACAGTAGGTCCTTGTTAATTATCTGTTTTATATATAGCAGTATGTATATGTTAATTTCAATCTCCTGTTTATGCGTCTTCCCTGCTATCCTCCTTGACAACCACATGTTTGTTCTTTATATCTGTGAGTCTATTTCTGTTTCATAGATAAGTTCATTTGTGTCATGTTTAAGATTTCACACATAGGTGATATCGTACGATATTTGTCTTTATCTGACTTGCTTCACTTAGCGTTATAATCTCTAGGTTTCTCCATGTTCTTGCAAATGGCATTATTTCATTCTTTTTTATGACTGAATAATATTCCATTATGGGGCTTCCCAGGTGGCACAGTGGTAAAGAGTCCATCTGCCAAAGCAGGAGATGGAGGAGACTCAAGTTCATTCCTTGGGTCTCTGGGTCAGGAAGATCCCCTGGAGGAGGGAATGGCAATGCACTCCAGTATTCTTGCCTGAAGAATCGCATGGACAGAGGAGCCTGGCAGGCTACAGTCCATAGGGTCACAAAGAGTCATACAAGAGTGGTAACTGCTTTACAATATTGTGTTAGTTTCTGCTGTACAACAAAGTGAATCGGCCATATGTATACATCTATCCCCTCCTTCCTGAGCCATCTTCCACCTCCCTGCCACCTGCCCCCGCCAGCACCATGCTGTCCTTTAGGTCATCACAGAGCACTGAGTATAATTGTTTCTTGAGAATTATGTATGCTAAATTCAAGTGGAATATTCAGTGCGTTCCTCACACACCCTGCTGTCTGTTGTGCTGTGGGATACATGGAGGATCTTCTCCGTGTTTCAGAAGGAACAGCTTCAGGACACCAGGCTGCAGTGAGGCTTCCAGGGCTGCATATACCCCCTCACTCATCCCTAGCAGCTGACCTGAGCTTTTATTTGACATAACCTTCCTTAACTTCCTTAAGCAAGCCTTGCATGAGCCCTAAAAACTCATGTCTGTATGAGGGAAGCATCCCTTCCACACAAAGCAAATCCCCCAACTCTCTTCCCTCTAACACCCTCTCAATAGTAATCGTCTGCCCTGTGCCCAGGTTTTCCATTTCCACCTCTCATATGGTTTTTTTCTCAGACATTTAAACATGCTCAAAATGTTTCTCACATTTTGAACAGTTCCCTGAGTTCAGCTATGTTCTATTTCTTCCTCATAACCCCAATTCCCCCGATCGTTCAAGGTGCACTATTTTTCTTTGCCCAAATCCTACCATCTCCTCGACCCACTTACTTATGACACCCACTTACTTTTAACAGGCCAGATTCAATGGAAAATTTTCAGAACTTATTTCACCTGACCCCTCATTGCCATAAAATATCTTGATTGCTCATCCCTATTGAAAATCTCTTCCTTTAGTTCCAACACTGTATTCTCTGATTTTTCTTCTATCCAAGGTTTTGTCTCCTTTGGAAATATTTGGCAATTTGATGGTAATCTAATCTGCTACTGCTCCTGCTAAGTCACTTCAGTCGTGTCCAACTCTGTGTGACCCCATAGACGGCAGCCTACCATGCTCCTCTGTCCCTGGGATTCTCCAGGCAAGAACACTGGAGTGGATTGCCATTTCCTTCTCCAATGCATGAGAGTGAAAAGTGAAAGTGAAGTAACTCAGTCGTGTCTGACTCTTAGCGACCCCATAGACTGTAGCCCACCAGGCTCCTCCATCCATGGGATTTTCCAGGCAAGAGTACTGGAGTGGGGTGCCACTGCCTTCTCTGAATCTAATCTAGTAATCAAATATTGGAATTTCTCAAGGCTGTGTTCTAGGGTCTCTAATTTGTTTCTTTCTATGTACCCTTCCCACCTGAGACTTCAGTGAAGTGTGAAATCTCCAGATAAATGTGTTCAAGGTATGACAGACTCAGCATGTCCATGACTGAATTCATTATCTTGCCTCCCACAACTGCTGCTTAACTGTGGTTTTCTACCTCAGATAATCGCAATACAAGCCGTCCAGTTAGGTACACCAGAAACGGAAATTATTTTTGGTACATAACTTTGCCCCACCTCCTCATACCTGTCCTGTGTCAAATCTATCACCAAATCCTGTGGGTTTTTCTCTCCTAAATATTTGTGAACCTGCCACCTTCTATATTCCTATGCCCGGCATCCTGGTCCAAGCTGCATCCGCTAACTCGGTGCCCCTGCACCCCTCCTGCCCACCTCCTGCTGGGGTCCAGCCCCGGTGGATCCAGGGTGATTTGAAGCTGAGACGGATAGATGAGAAAAACACTTATTTATTTAGAAATATAAGATTAGATTAGGAAATAATAGTATAGTAGGAAAATTTAGGTGGAGAAAAGAAGGCTGAATAACTTGGTTTACATGGAAAGCCAATAAAGTTCCAGACAAGTAGCTTGCACCATCTACGTTAGGCCACCAGCGTCCGCTTGAATCTCTAAGGGTGCCCCGCCCTGGGCTCCCTTTCTCGTGGATCTTAGAAGCTGGGACAAGTAAGACATGGTGAGCCTCCACACCCCAGATGGGAATTCAGCCTGAAATTAGAGTAGGAGACACGGGGGAAACCAGTCCAGCAACTGGCTCCCGGCCCCTATTGTTCTTCAAGGCCTTTTATATCCTTTTTTTACATAGAGATCAATGGATAATATATAAACTTATGCAGCGTCAGCAGCCTTGACTCTTATTGAGACCAGGCTTTTTTCTCTGCATACCTAGTTGTATACACAAGTCTTAGGTATTTACATCATCTTCCGGCCAAAAGGCCAATTAACATTTTACGGCTCTTTTCTGATAAGGGTTTGTTAACCAGAAGACTTATTTGTGTTAATTAACTCAAAAGTCCAGTATTGCTAACATCAAAACTACTATATATCTTTTCCATATCCCGTTACATTGATAAACATCCTCCCAGATGCTTAAAGATAAAGAATAAGGAGGTCTGGCAGCAATCATGGAGTCAACAGTGAAATCCTGTTACCAATATGTTTTTGAAAAGGCTCTGTCACTTTAAGATACTTAAGCTTTGTGCCCCTCGCAGTTGGGGGCTGTAAGCAATTCACAAGCTGTAAAAAGGTCCAGGGAACCTGTTAGGCAAGTTAGAGCATTTAAGTTAGAGCCTTATCAGAGGGTGTTGAGCTGAAACACTCCTTTCAAATGCAGAAGACTAAAGCCCTGAGTTGACTTTTTTCGAGAGAATGTCAGAAGAGTGGAAAAGCAGGCAGATTCTTATTTTTGGGGTACATGCTCAGGAAATACCAGGGGGAAACCTGAGATCTGACTCGTCCTTGCCCATCAAATCTCTGCCACGTGACCTTGTCACAGGTGGGATTCCTCACGCTGGCTCCTAGCAACCTCCCAATTCTTTTGCATATTTCTGCCAAGGACAGTTCAGTTCAGTTCAGTCGCTCAGTCGTGTCCGACTCTTTGCAACCCCATGAATCGCAGTACTCCAGGCCTCCCTGTCCATCACCAACTCCTGGAGTTCACTCAGACTCACATCCATTGAGTCTGTGATGCCATCCAGCCATCTCATCCTCGGTCGTCCCCTTTTCCTCCGGCCCCCAATCCCTCCCAGCATCAGGGTCTTTTCCAATGAGTCAACTCTTCGCATAAGGTGGCCAAAGTACTGGAGCTTCAGTTTTAGCATCATTCCTTCCAAAGAAATCCCAGGGTTGATCTCCTTCAGAATGGACTGGTTGGATCTCGTTGCAGTCCAAGGGACTCTCAAGAGTCGGACCTTAAAGTCCGTCTAGTCAAGGCTATGGTTTTTCCTGTGGTCATGTATGGATGTGAGAGTTGGACTGTGAAGAAGGTTGAGTGCAGAAGAATTGATGCTTTTGAACTGTGGTGTTGGAGAAGACTCTTGAGTTTGAAATACACATCTTTGCCACCTTGGATTGTAAAACCTTGATTACTCTTCACTGAATGGTTAAAAATACAGTAATATTAAATATGGTTTAAAACAAAACATCTCTATATGGCCTGACCCTTGCTTACAGTTTAGGTCCTAGCTCATACAGTTCTCCTTATTTATTTTCTTGGCACCAGTTCTACTGTTCATCATTTAATATCAGAAATGCAAAAAAAAAAAAAAAAAGAGAGAGAGAGAGAGAGAGAGAGAGACAGAAAGAAAAAACAACTTTCCTCTACAATCTTAACAGTATTTCTGAATGTGTTGTTTTCTTTGTCACTTTTTTTCTCCAGTAGGTAATGCCTACTTGTCCTTCAACTCTGAGGTTAAAGAATCTTCTTTTTTATGCTTCCATAGCACAATATTTTTTGGTACTTTTGCACTTTCCCCCTCATTTGGTGTTGAGTTTATCTTAGTTTGTACTCATACTTTTATTAATTTGATGCTGAAATAACTTCTTTGTCCTACTATTTGATAGGGCCATAAATGTTGAAAATATATAAATTTTAACTTTTAACTTAATATGTTACTATTAGGGGCTCAATAAGTATTTCTTTTATATTGAGTAAATGAGTCTTGTTATCATTAAACTATAACCAAAATGCAAACTTCCCTATACCTGTGCTGGACTCTACATTTCTACACTTTTTTACCTATCATCTTTCCAGCACCAGCCCCCTTCTTCTCCATTATTTATTTCCTCTCATTATTCTGTATTTCTAATAAATATTCCAATACACAATCTCATCAAAACAAGTAAGTTTTAACTATTTGTGCGATTGCTACTTCTCCTATTTCTAGGACTGGCATCTGCTATGATGATTTTCATACGGTTAAGGTAATCAGTTCTAAAATATTGATTTCTAGTCCTCTAGGAAAAGGTCAGTTTTCATTCCAATCACAAAGAAAGGCAATGCCAAAAAGTGCTCAAACTACCGCACAACTGCACTCATTTCAGTTCAGTTCAGTCGCTTAGTCGTGTCCGACTCTTTGTGACCCCATGAATCACAGCACATCAGGCTCCCTGTCCATCACCAACTCCCGGAGTTCACTCAGACTCACATCCATGGAGTCCGTGATGCCATCCAGCCATCTCATCCTCGGTCGTCCCCTTCTCCTCCTGCCCCCAGTCCCTCCCAGCATCAGAGTCTTTTCCAATGAGTCAACTCTTCACATGAGGTGGCCAAAGTACTGGAGTTTCAGCTTTAGCATCATTCCTTCCAAAGAAATCCCAGGGTTGATCTCCTTCAGAATGGACTGGTTGGATCTCCTTGAAGTCCAAGGGACTCTCAAGAGTCTTCTTCAATACCACAGTTCAAAAGCATCAATTCTATGGCTCTCAGCTTTCTTCACAGTCCAACTCTCACATACATACGTGACTACTGGAAAAACCATAGCGTTGACTAGACGGACCTTTGTTGGCAAAGTAATGTCTCTGCTTTTGAATATACTATCTAGGTTGGTCATAACTTTTCTTCTAAGGAGTAAGCGTCTTTTAATTTCATGGCTGCAGTCACCATCTGTAGTGATTTTGGAGCCCCAAAAAATAAAGTCTGACACTGTTGCCACTTGTTTCCCCTGTTTCCCCATCTATTTGCCATGAAGTGATGGGACCAGATGCCATAATCTTTCTGAATGTTGAGCTTTAAGCCAACTTTTTCACTCTCCTCTTTCACTTTCATCAAGAGGCTTGATGAGATGGTTATGAGTGGATGATGGCATCATCCACTGAGTTTTAACTCAGTGGACATGAGTTTGAGAAAACCCTAGGAGACAGTGAAGGACAGGGAAGCTGGCATGCTGCAGTCCATGGAGTCACAATGAGTTGGACTTGACTGAGTGGCTGAAAACAATAGTTAGACTTTCACATTCCCTCTGCCTAAGGTCTGATACGCTGACCACTCCATCTATCACTTTCAAACTCCCCCTTTGCATAGATGCTAAAGCGCCATTCTCTTCTGACTCACCCTGATCAAGGGTCTTTCCTACATGTTTCAAGATAAAATTCAGTGCCTTAACTACGGTACCCCAGACCCTACTTGCCCTCCCCGTCAGGGCAGACTCACTGCTCACCACTGCACTGGTGCCCATGGGGCAGCCCTTCCCAAGTCATCAGTTACCACAGCGAGGCGGTGCCACACTCTCTCATACCAATTTCTTTATACACATGCTGTTCACTCTGCTTGGAATGTCCCTTTGCCCTGCCTTCCTCTCCCTTTCCAATCTCCTAAGGAAATTCCTTTCTCTTCAAAAAAAGAAAGAAAGAAAGAAAAATGAGAAAACGAAAGAGCATTTGTACTTACTGGCCCCTCCAGCGTGCTAGAACCACACACACCCCCCCAACCAGTACTGTGTTTGACCTCATCCTTTTTCATTTCAGTGTTCAGTTGCTAAGTTGTGACCCCATGGACTGCAGCACACCAAGCTTCCCTGTCCTTTCCTATCTCCCTGTGTTTGCTCAAACTCATGTCCATTGAATCAGTGATGTCATCCAGCCGTCTCATCCTCTGTTATTCCCTTCTCCTCCTGCCCTCAATCTTTCCCACCATCAGGGTCTTTTCCACTGAGTCAGCGCTTTGCATCAGATGACCAAAGTATTGATGCTTCAACTTCAGCGTCAGTCCTTCCAATGAATATTCAGGGTTGATTTCCTTTCGGATTGACTGGTTTGATCTCCTTGCTATTCAAGAGACTCTCAAGAGTCTTCTCCAACATCACAGTTCAAAAGCATCAGTTCTTCAGTGTTCAACCTTCTTTATGGTCCAACTCTCACATTTGTACATGACTACTGGAAAAAACATAGTTTTGACTATATGTACCTCTGTTGGCAAAGTGACGTCTTCATTTTTTTAATATGTTTAGGTTTGTTATAGCTTTGTGTCCTAGAGGTTTTATTCCTTCAACAATGTGGGGTAGACACATTGGTTAAATATTTGTTACATTCCTAAATGTTAAACATAGTAAATATTTGCAATAAACAAGGTTTTCATAAAAATAGAGTGACATATTGACAACATAACTTGCATAGAAAAATCATTGTGGTTCTTTATGTTTCTTTTTGTTAATTTCTGCTTTGTAGACAACCGTATTGCCAGCTTTCTACTGGATTGAAGCAATAAGTTGGAATTTTCTGAGGCACAGATATTGATAGATACAAGAAAATTATGTATTATTACAGAGCATTTGCTTATTCTTATGAAAATTATTCACTATACATGGATTTTATTTTATTTTAGCTACTACTTACATAGTTTGAAAATAGATGAAATTTGCACAAATTTGTATAACTGGACAAAAGAGAAGAAACAAGAAAATGAACATGTCTAAGTTACACTTATCTCTTACCCTCTGTGAAATCCCAAAAGTCATTTAGACGAAGATAATCAAGATGCTCAGGACACCCAAAAGGAGGTCACTCATTTCAACACAATGGAATTACTCTGCAAATGCCTTTGTGTTTGAAAAGCAAAATTGATGAAGAGAAAGTCTTTCCTGCAAGTAAACTATAAAGCCAGAACAAGCCTTCTCCCACTTCCAAGGTTAATGAAATACTACTGCTGTAAGAGACTATAAAGAGGCTTAAAATAAAAATAATCAGAAGAATCACTTATGATTAATTCCTTTCCCTGTATCTACTTGGCATAATATCATTTTTCACGTTTTTATTAAAATGTATGAAATATTAATACCTATAGTATCATTCTAGGCGGCTCTGCACACTGTTTTAAAAATAAGGAGCAATTTCCCTTTAATTAGTACTAAGAAGAATTACCTGCATTTTAGAATTGATTTGTGATGATCAGTCATATTTTCTGAAGACATTTTTTTCTGATTAAAAGGTAAAAAAAAAATGTATGAACCTGGGATAATTCTCACTTCATTTGATATGCACTCCCATCATGTTAGTGAACCTAGCTTCTGAATCTGTAAAACTATTGCTACTTCAGTTTCTATTAATTTTTTTGCATATTTGACAATTAATACTGCTACCTACTGCTGAAGTAATTTTCTTGCCATTATATTTGTCCGTTTCATTCTATTTTTATCCCACTCGGGAGTGACTCATTGGCCTGCCATTTAATGAGCTCTTGTCCTTCAATGCAGTCTCAGAGTGGCTACGTGAAGACTAATACAAAAGCAAACTTATTTTAAATCTGTATCCTGTTGCAAAGCAATGGTTATTTCTAGAAGTTTGAAAGTTTGACACTTTCAAATTCTTGCTCAGTTTGGATTTTCTATGACTAGGCATATTACTAAAATTGTAGTTATTGCATTAGAAATAAAGTCTCCATATTTGTCTATTTTATCTGTAGTGTTTTCCTGCTCAGCTTCAGTTAATATCATTCCATTCTTATATAATTATAATGCAAGCAATCTGACGACCAGAACTGAGACTGTGTCAGCATTTTCAGTATAAACATTTAGTCTCAAAGGCACTGTAATAAACCAACCAAAAAATGATATTCAGTGGTAATACCTCAGAATGCAAATCTCAATACCAAAAGAAAGTTGCCTGGCTATTCTTATATAGAAATATAAGTATCCCTTTACTCTGGTTGCTCTAAATACCTCAAGGTAAGCTTATGTTTGAGAAAGTGATTTTTATAATGAATGTTTTTCATGGGAGACTTTCTGTTTTATTTCTAAAAGATATCATTTGTTATTTTTGCTATCATAATATACAATTTTCTTATTTATGGGAACCCTAAGCCTCATTCATACCCTTCATATCTTTTCAATATAATTCATTTGCAAATAATTGGGGGGGCATTTCTAATGTAATACAGGATAAAACAACTAACCTGTGCTGTAACCCAAAATTGCAGGTTTGTTTTATGACTTGATCTTCATGTCCCCTGCTATTAATTTTTTAGTAAAGTATAGTTGATTGATAATATTATAGTATTTTCAGTATTACAGGATAATGGCTATAATTCTCTATGTCAAACAGTGTATCCTTCATTGCTTATTATCTGTTCATAGTATGTGTATCTGTTAATCCCATACCCCTAATTTGTCCCTCCACACTTCCTTTTCCCCTTTGGTAGCCACATGTTTGTTTCCTATATCTGTGAGTCTGTTTTTGGAGATCCAATCAGTCCATTCTGAGGATATCAACCCTGGGATTTCTTTGGAAGGAATGATGCTAAAGCTGAAGCTCCAATACTTTGGCCACCTCATGTGAAGAGTTGACTCACTGGAAAAGACTCTGATGCTGGGAGGGATTGGGGGCAGGAGGAGAAGGGGATGACAGAGGATGAGATGGCTGGATGGCATTGAGGACTTGATGGACGTGAGTCTGAGTAAACTCCGGGAGTTGGTGATGGACAGGGAGGCCTGGCATGCTGCGATTCATGGGTCACAAAGAGTTGGACACGACTGAGCGACTGAACTGAACTGTATTATTTTTTAGGTTTCACATGTAAGTGATAACACCCAGTATTTATCTTTCTCTGTTTGCTTTCTTTTACCACACATAATACTCACTAGGCTGAGTAATATTCCACGGGCTTCCCAGGTGGTGCCAGTAGTAAAGAACCCATTTGCCAATGTAGAGATGTAAGAGATGTGAGTTCAATCCCTGGGTCAAGAAGATCCTTGAGAAGGGCATGACAACGCACTCCAGTATTCTTGCCTGGAGAATCCCATGGACAAAGGAGCCTAGTGGGCTATAGTACTTAGGGTCACAGAGAGCTGGACACAACTGAAGCAACTTAGCATACATGCACATGTGCATGTTAGCTCTCTCTGTGTCTTTTTTGGGAAAATGTCTATTCAGATCTTCTACCTATTTTTTTTTTTGACATTTTAAAAAATATTGAGTTGTATGAAAGTGAAAAAGTGAAAGTGTTAGTCACTCAGTCTTTTCCCACTCTTTGTGTTCCCATAGACTGTAGCCTGCCTGACCCCTGGAATGAATAGCCGTTCCCTTCTCCAGGGGATCCTCCTGACCCAATGGATAAAACCTGCCTCTCCTGCATTGCAGACAGATTCTTTATCATCTAAGCCATCTAAGCCCTGCCATTTATATATTTTGGATATTAACACCTTGTTGGTCACATCATTTGCCAATCTAAAGTAATCAAATCAGTATGATTCTGGCACAAAAACAGACACTTAAATCAATGAATGTGTAAACAGCCCAGAGGTAAACCCACACACCTATGGTCAATTAATCAACAAAGAAGGAAAGAATATACAATGGAAAAAAGACTGCCTCTTCAACAAGTGATGCTGGAAAAACTGGACAGCTCTGTGTAAATCAATGAGATTAGAACATTACATCGCACCACATAAAAAAATAAACCTAAAATAGATTAGTGACTTAAATGTAAGACCTGAAACCATAAAATTCCTAGAAGAGAATATAGGCAGAATACACTTGGCATAAATTATAGAATATTTTTTGAATCTGACTCCAAAGGCAAAAATAATTGAAATTTTAAAAAAAATGAGACATAATTAAACTTAAAAGTGTCTGCACAGCAAAAGAAACCATTGACAAAGCAAAAAGACAATCAATAGAATGGGAGAAAATGTTTGCAAATTATTTTAAAATACTGTTATTTATCAGAGAACATAATCTGTTTTCAGTAATTTTAATTTTATTTTTTTTTATTTTTTTTAATTAATTTTTATTTTTTAGTTTGTTTTGCTTTACAATACTGTATTTGTTTTGTTACACATTGACATGAAGTAATTTTAATTTTAAATAATCTTATTGAAATGTGTTTTATGGTCCAATATTGGAAAATATTTTATACAAATTTGGAAGAATATTTGTCCTCCAAATTTTGGTTGTAATATTCTGTAATAGTAAATAAGGTCAACTTGGTTAATAGTATTTAATATTTCTTTATCTTTACTACATTTTGTCTGGGTATGCTGTTACCTTCTGAGAGAGATATATGAAAATACTTTATTGTGAACATGGATTCTTTTAAAATTCTCCCTGAAGTTTTCTTGTTTTGCTTCATGTAAGTGAAACTCTGTTGTTTGCTAGATGCATATTTAATATTATTGTGTATATTTGATGAATGACATTTTTATGAAATATTTGTCCTCCAAATTTTGGTTGTAATATTCTGTAATAGTAAATAAGGTCAACTTGGTTAATAGTATTTAATATTTCTTTATCTTTACTACATTTTGTCTGGGTATGCTGTTACCTTCTGAGAGAGATATATGAAAATACTTTATTGTGAACATGGATTCTTTTAAAATTCTCCCTGAAGTTTTCTTGTTTTGCTTCATGTAAGTGAAACTCTGTTGTTTGCTAGATGCATATTTAATATTATTGTGTATATTTGATGAATGACATTTTTATGATTATGCAACACCTTCTTTTATTTGTTTTAAATTTATTTTGCCTTATAATAATACATGTGTTTTCTCAAACTGATATGTCTTTTCCTGTATCTTTATTTCAGGATGTCTATGTCTTTTTGCAGTTGTTTAGTTGCTATGTCATGTCTGACTCTTTTGTGATCCTGTGAACTGCACCCTGCCTGGCTCCTCTGTCCATGGAATTTCCTAGGCAAGTAAGTATACTGGAGTGGGTTTACAAGGACATGTGCTCATCTCCTCCTGCAAGAGCACCCAAATTGCAGCTAGCTGTTGAGCAACCATCAGCAGGAGAACAATGGAACCCATAAAAAAAAAAAATTCCCTGCATCCAAAGACAAAGAAGAAGCCACAGAGAGATGGTAGGAGGGGCACAATCATGAAACAATCAAATCTCATACCCTCAGGGTGGGTGACCCCACAAACTGGAGAAAAATAATACTACAGAAGTTCCCCCACTGTTGTGAAGTTTCTGAACCCCACATCAGGCTTCCCAGCCTGGGGATCTGACAAAGGACTAGGAATCTCCAGGGAATCTGACCTTGAACCCTGTGGGATTTGATTATGGGACTTCCACAGGACTGGGGGGGATGAAACTCCACTCTTGAAGGAAACAAACAAATCTTGTGTGCACAAAGACCCAGAGGAAAGATCAGTGACCTCATAGAAGACTGAACCAAAACTGCCTGTTAGTGTTGGAGGGTCTCCAGTGGAGGCATGTTTTAGCAAGCGCTCACCACATGGATGGGGGCACTGGCAGCAGCAGTCCTGGAAGGTTCCCCTTGCCATAAGCCCTCTTAGAGGTCACAATTAACTCGACCATAGAGCCCATAGACCCCCAGGCTGGGTTTCTTCAAGCCAAACAACTAACCCTACCCGTCAGCAGATAAGTGGATTAAAACTTTACTGAGCAAGGTGCTGCTCATTTAGAGTAAGACCTAGTTTTCCCCACTGCAGTCCCTTCCATCAGGAAGTTTACAAGAACCTTTTAACCTCCTCCATCAGAGGACAGACAGAAGAAGCAGAAAGAACCACAATCTCATGGTGGCTAGAACAAAAATCATATTACAGAAAGTAAATCAGGATGAAAAAGCAGAAAATTATGTCCCAGATGAAGGGACAAGGTAAAACCCACAAAAACAACTAAGTGAAGTGGAGATAGACAACCTTCTAGAAAAAGAATTCAGAATATTGATAGTGAAGATGATCCAGGATCTTGGGAGAACAATGGAGAAGATGCAAAAATTGTTTACCAAAGACTTGGAATAACTAAAGAACAAATAAACAGATGAATACTATACTAAAGTGAAAAAAAGTGAAGTTGCTTAGTTGTGTCCAACTCTGCGACCCCATGGACTGTAGCTTACCAGGCTCCTTGGTCCATGGGATATTCCAGGCAAGAGTACTAGAGTGGGTTGCCATTTCCTTCTCCAGGGGATCTTCCCAATCCATGGATCAAACCTGGGTCTCCTGCATTACAGGCAGATGCTTTACCATCTGATCCACCAGGGAAGTCCAAATACTATACTAGAAGGAATCAATAGCAGAATAACTGAGTCAGAAGAACAGATAAATGACCTGGAGGACAGAATGGTGGAAATCACTATCACGGAACAGAATATAGGACAAAGAATGAAAAGAAATGAAGACAGCCTATGAGACCCCTGGGACAAATTAAATGTGCCAACATTCACATTATAGGGGTCCCAGAAGGAGAAAAGAGAAAGTAGTAATCAAACTGACAAAAATTAAAAACAGAGGTAAAATATTAAAAGCTACAAGGGAAAAATGACAAATAACGTACAAGGGAACACCCAACAGGTTATCAGCTGATTTCTCAACAGAAACTCTATAAGCTAGAAGAGAATGGCATGACATACTTAAAATGATGAAAGGGAAGGTACAACCAAGAAAACTCTACCCAGAAACACTCTCCTTCAGATTTGATAGAGAAATCAAAAGCTTTCCAGACTAGCAAAAGTTAAGAGAATTCAGCTCCACCAAACCAGTTTTACAACAAATGCTAAAGAGACTTCTCAAGGCAGGCAACACAAAAGAAGGAAAAGATCTAGAGAAAATAAACCCAAAACAATTAAGAAAATGGTAACAAGATCATACATATCTAAATTTTCTTCAAATGCAAATGGATTAAATGCACCAAAGAAGGACACAGACTGACTAGGTGGATGAAAACGTGCATGTATACACTTCCACTTACCGTATCACTCTGCTTGACCACTCCCCCCGCCAATTATTTGTAATTGTTTTATATTGTTAGGTTAATCATGTTTCCATTATGGCTTGCAACTATAATTATCTTTTATTTCTTGTCTGGCTGCTGATTGTGAAAACTGATAAGCATCTTTTACTGTTGTGATTCTGTAACTATTACTCACTTAATACCATTGTTTCATGATTGGTCAACAGAAAAATAGAATTCTATATCACTAAAACTACAGTTTAATAGAAAAACCTATAATCACTTTTTGAAACCCAGATGGATATTAGAGTTATCTTAGAATTTTATGAAAGATATTAAATGCCCACATATTGTTTTTATTCTCCAAAGCTCCAGATATGTATCTAATGAGTAGCCATGTTTAAAAACTACTGGACTATATGATGATTTTTTTATTTTATCTAGTTTGTTTCACATTTTTTACTTCATATTCAGTGTTCCCATTTCTTTTACTTTCTATATGTTTTCCAATTTATCCAACTCTTCTTCTTTTGATTTTCTTTCTTAAGCCTTTATCAAGCATAGTAGAAAAACTTTTGTATTCATATATATATATAATGTATAATATATATATTTTTAGAAAATTCTTTTTCCTAACTAAAAATTGGGACATTTTGATTCCACTTGTTAGATTTAGCATGAATAGAATACTAGATTTTTAATTAAAAAAATATTCAACAAGCAACAAAGATTTACAGTATAGCACAGGGAATTATATAGTCAATATCTTGCAATAACCTATAAAGGAAAAAAATCTGAAAAATATTTTATATGTATATGTATAACTGAATCACCTTGCTGTGCCCCTGAAACACTGTAAGTCAACCATACTTCAGAAAGTATATATATTAAGAAATAAAGGGATGCTGGAGTGGGTTGCCATTTCCTTCTCCAGGGTATCTTCCCAACCCAAGAACTGAACCCACATCTGCACTGGCAGGTAAATTCTTGACCACTGAGCCACCAGGGAACCCTCCGTAACTTTTTAGTTAATACTTTTTACAAATTGCATATGCTGGAATCATGCTTTTTGGAGATCCAGTTTGATAATCTGTTTTTAAAGGGAATGATTAGTCCATTTATCTTTAATGTAATTTTGATATGGTCAAATTTATTTTCCCCATCATGGTATTTGTTTAAAATTATTCTAATTTTTTAATGTTCCTTATTCCAATAAATTTTTAAAATTGAAAATATTTTATTTAATCTCCAATATTGGTGATTTTTACTGTGTCTCTTTGTGTTAGGTTTCTATTGATTGCACTAGAACACAGTCTGAAAACTTTACATGATTCCATTTATTTCCCCAGCCCACAACCCTGTGTTAATGTTGGTATATAATTTACTTAATTTACTGCTCTATATGCTAAAACTGCATAATATATTATTTTTAATTTTGTTAGAGTAGTCAATAGTCTTGACAGTTTTTAAAGAAATATAAAATAAAATGTAAATATATATCATGTATACACATGTGTTATATATATACATATATATAGTTTATCAATATTTATATATTTTACATTTACTCTATTTGATATAGTTTTGACAACTTTAGTTGAATTTTGAACTTCATTAGAATGGTAAACATTTGTGTAAAAGCTTTGAAGAGGCAATATTTAACACTAAACTGCTTGTAAAAGATTACAAATGATGGCAACTTTATAAGTTAATATATTTGTCCACATTTCCACTCTCATTTTTATTGCGTAATCACCTGTGAAACCACATGAGGTTCTGTCTGTCCTCTGCTTGGGAGGACGTTGCTGTTGGTTGGGTGTTTCAATACGCATCCCAAAGCCCTTCAACCTAAGTACCAAACCCCTTTCTTGCAGAGATCAGAAAGCTTAAAACTACATTCTTAGGCCTTCTTGTAGCTAGAAGTTCTCCTGTGACTTAGATTGTGCTATTTTGATATATGCTTGGATTTGGAACTGACTCATGTGGGGAGAGGCAAGGGTCTAAAAATTGTTTTAATGCTGTGAAACAGTAGAAGTGTTACTGTCCTGGAGTAGGCAAGTATAAAGTCAGCTTCCAAATTTAGCAGGCAGTTTCCTGATCCAGTGATTCTGAAGCCAATTGCTTAACTCAATAGCTGTCACAGGTAGTGGCTTTCTTGGCAGCGAAGTTTGACATTCCAAGTTATTCTTGATAACTCATTTTAGAGTCTGTATCTGTAGGCCCGCTAAAGAATCTATAACCATATACTATTTTAAAAGATAACTAGAGTGGATTCTATCCTATTTAGCAAAACTCTGACAATTCTAGGCAATTTAGAATTTCTTCTTCTCTATGCAAGCAGTTAGTAGTTGAACAATACTAACAAAACTATTGTGGACTTGAGTGCTTCGGAGACATTTCTAGGATGCTGACCAGGAGAGGAATAAAAGTGAAAAAGAAAATAAAGGATTTTAAAATTTGTAGAAATGATGTGAATTGAACACATGGCTTTATATATCAACTGATTTATAAAGTATATTATAATCAGTCAGTCAGTCAGCATTTCAGTCGCTCAGTCGTGTCTGACTCTTTGCAACCCCATGAATTGCAGCACGCCAGGCCTCCCTGTCCATCATCAACCCCCGGAGTTCACTCAGACTCGCATCCATTGAGTCA
>SJXQ01000545.1:0-44212 GCA_006408695.1 Aepyceros melampus | reverse complement strand
GTACTGTTCTCTTAATGTCCATTGTCATTGTTGGTTGCAATGCCCATCCCTCCTTGAGATATCCTTGATCCTGGGGTCTTGTTTCCTTCCAGTATTTCCAAAGGAGGCATGTCTCTGGGTTTGCTGTTGTGCCAACCTGAAGAAAGCAACTGGGGGTGATTTCAGGGCTGGTGATTATGACCAGTACTTACCAAGTGCTCTGTGGCCTGCTTCCAAGAGTGGGCAGATGTCCAGGAGAGCCTGGACATGGGTTGGCCCCTCCCAGGCTCTCATTACCCTTTCCAGTGGCAATAAGGATACTGAGAACTGACGCTTTCTTTTGCCTGCTCCTTTTTCATTAATTGCTTTGAATTCTACCAGATTTGTCCATTGAAGAACTGTGGGACACCCAGGAAGTGAACCATAGCTTAGAGACACGGGGTGGGGAGCCGGACTGGGGGCAATATTCTGGCGTGAACCCCATGGGGTGGGTGCAGTGTGTGTGCCTGTGTGGCACGCAGCTTCAGGCTATAGGGAGATTTGTGCCTTTCGACCACAGGAGGTCTCCAGACCTGTCGTTCATCCTGGGAGCTCCAGCCTGGATCCCTTCCGAAGCCAGGTGAAAACGTGTTTTGAGCAGAAGCTCCTTGATGGTTTGAGCTTTGGCACAGCGATGCTTTTCGTTTTCAACAAGTGTTCCAAGTGGGGAAAAGGAATAGAACACAACTGAAGTTTTGAAAGACAACCTCTTCACGCAATGAAATGTGGGGCGACCCCACCCCCCTCCGCAGGCCCTCACCCTTGCTCTAAGAAAAGCAAACACTGTTTTCCTGTCTTATTTGTATTCTTATTAAGACAGGAAGCCCTCAGTGGGTGTGATGTAAACAATTCAGCCTCGTGGGTCGGGCTTCCTCATCAGTTTGCAGCTGGAGAGATGTCTGCACGGCCCGAGCCCATTCATGCCTCTCCCGGGGATGACTCGTTGACTGAACCCCACAGAAGGCGGGAGGGGCGCGGGAGCCCGAGAAGGTATAAAGGAAATGCTTCAGTCGTGCAGTCACCGGCGATTGTAATTCAGCAGTGGTAAATTTGGTTTCTCCAGCAGAAAGAATCTCACTGCAGCTTTCTGGAAAGTTGCCTGCTAGCTTGCCCACTGCGATGGTTGTTGATTCTGGTGTGGGGCTCCCCTTCACCCCACCCCACCCCCAGTAAGGACCCATGCTGCTGCCGATTATGAAACGGAGCGGTTATGAAATGAATTGATGTCGGGGAGCTGGAGCTCCTCGCGGCGGCTGGAGGGAGAACTTTTGACCGGGCGAGGGTTATCTGGGTGGGGCGTTTTTCTCCTCAGACCTGCTCCCAGTCACCGCTGGAAGCTCCGGAGCAAGTTGACATAAACAAAAGGTGTCTGCATCAGAAACCCCAAACTCCCCGAAATCTCCCCGGTGCGGTTTCCTTTTCCGACTGCGAAGGGGGTGGGGGTGGGGGGAGTGACCGGGGAAGGGATTCTGGAATGCCGTGGAGTTTTGACAAGTGAGCCAGGGGAGTGACGAGGCGAGCCGGGATTCCATTACAGTCTTTTTCAAAACCTCCCAACCGGGCTTGCGGAGGGGGCGTCCTCCCGCAGACCTGCCGCGCTCGGAGCCGGGCGCTCAGGGCTCCCCGCCGCAACCGTGCTCCGGAAGGGCCGTCGGGGGGCGCGCAGGGGGCCGGCTTCCCGGGCGGGGCGCGCGCGCTGAGCGGCCCCGCCCCGCCCCGCCCGCGCCCAGCAGGTGATTAGGCTCCGGCTCGGCCCCGGGGCGTGCGAGCCCCGCCTCGGAGCGAGGATTACCCGGGGCCGGCTGCTCCCGACCGAGCCTCCGCCGAAGACGTCGAGAGGAGACCCCCCGCCCCCCGAAGGTGACTTCAGAACTGGAGGTAGGAATCTGCTTTAGCAGACAAAAACCTCAGGCGTCCCCCATCCGATCCGGCTTTGGGGTGCCGACTGAGGCTGCCTTGCACGCGTGTGCAAATTGAGCCCCAGCCTCCTCCGAGAAACACCCGCCGCCGACGAACGCCCGCGGCGCTCATCTCGCAGACCCCTTGGGTGTCTTGTTTTTGATTTGGAGGATTTGCGTGTTTACGGATGGTTTGTGCTTCTTGGGAGGAGTACCGGACAAGGAACTGGCTTGTCGATTACTAGACGGAAGGAGGCGCCCTGAGTGTGTGTACGTGTGTGTGTGTGAGCGGCGGGGTGGGGGGGAACGAGGGACAAGTCCGGGGGTCTCCAGAGCCAAGGTCCTGACAGTCACCGCGGAAAAGCAGTGCAGTTGAAGTCCAGGAAGAGAGAGAGGGTGTCCAGCAACCAGGCATCTGTTAACGCTGCCCTCATCCCCCTGCTTCCCGCTACGGCCAGCAGGGAATGAGTCTGGGTACAGCATAGCTGCCGCTCCTGCCAGCAGGAACTGTTTATGATCCCTCAAGTGCTTATAATCGCCTTTGGGGACAGATCTTCGCCCTGAACTACTAAACAGCCTGCTTGGACAACTCCCCCACCCCTACTTACAAAATGTTTTGATTGTCGCATCCACAAATCAAAGGTTTTAAAGATGAGGGCTTTTGGGAAAGAGAATGACATTTCTGTCGTGTTGCAACTCTCTTGTAAGCAGTTTGTAAACACTAGGAGTGAAATTAAGTCAAATTTTGTCTGATGAGATGGAGTTGGTAAAGAGGAGGGAACTACAGCTGTCACTCTGGGAACCACTTCTGGGAAGAATAGATTTCTGTGAATGTAAATAGTAAATGCTTCTCATAAAAATAGGTCAGACTAAGTTTTATATCATAAAAGGGATGGCATAAACGCTAATGGAGAAGTGTCTTTAAATACACATAAAATACAGTACTTTCAGCCTTTTAGCCTTTGCATTCCTGTACTGTTTTGCAACTGTACATTGACTTTGCAGATGAATCGAAAAGGTACAAAGGGATCTGCCTTTGTGCTTATTCGCTCAGTTGTGTCGACTCTTTTGACCCCATGGACTATAGCCCACCAGGCTCCTCTGTCCATAGAATTTTCCAGGCTGGAATACTGAAGCAGGTTGCCATTTCCTGCTCCAGGGGATCTTCCTGGCCCCGGGATCGAACCTGTGTCTCCTACATTGGCAGGCGGATTCTTTTACCACTGAGCCACATGGAATGCCCCCCAAGGGATTTTCCCTACCACCATATGCTAATCTAGCGGTTAATCTCACTAACCTGTAGAAGGCCACAACACTCTTCTTTTACTGAGGTGTTAACAAGGCCCACCTACAGTTAATTGCTTTCAGGGCTGCTGGTCAAACCCATGGTCCCTGCTGTACTGCCTCTGGGATCCATAGGTAAGTGGGCTTTAGGAAACCAGGCCTGTGCCAGACTCTAGAAAAGAGCCCTCAGAGACTGCTACACAGAGAAGAAACAGAAATAGGATGTACCAGGTAAACTGATGAGGAAAGCCGTGTGGACTCAGGGTTTCAGGCTTGCCCATGCCCTTTCAGCCTTGAGCTCTGTGAGCTGGTGCAGCTGAGCGTAATTGAGGAGATAACCCATGGGGGAACGAAGACAGCCTGCCTGAAGAGCAGCAGGGTGTCCCCAAACCGCCTTTCTGCTTGCCTTCTTTATTCTAAAGTTGCCCAATCACACGCTTGGCCCGTATAGCTCCCTTTAATCCCGTATTCCTACTAATCTCAGTAACTCAAGCAGGTCACACTCAGGAATTGTTTCCTTGAAGGGGAAGAGTGACCCCTTGCCTGCCTATTTCCTGGGCCATCAAGTTCTTGTCGCACCTGCTTTACCAGGTGCTGAGCCTTTGCTGCCTTTAGCATCAACTCTTCTTTTTCTCTCTCTCAGAGGTTTCACCAAATAACCTTTGCTGCTTAGAGAAGCAGGTTCTCCTGATCTCTGTTCTGGAATCTGATTCATTGCCTAAGCTTCCTTTTTTTCCTTATCAAAGCTATTCATAGACATAATTGTAAAGCCATATATTTCTAGAAGGCTTATACATAGAAACAGCAGTTATTTGACCCACCCCTCACCAACCTCAGCTTCTGTGCCCCAGAGACAAGAGCTTCAACTTTGCCCATGTTTCTGAATAGTAGGCGTGTCCCGTTCCACCTGGTTCATCCCTCTGGCTGAGCCTCCTGGTCTCCTTCACTCTGGAGTTGTTGCCGAGGGCCAGAGGCACAGCTGTCATCCTGGAATTCCTTATCACAGCAGGGATTCATTTGCTCTTCATGTGACATCCCTTGTTTTTTAGATCCATGTCTTCCTTCTTCTGCTCTCTTGCTGGTAACATCTTCTGGTAGTTGTGAGAAAGACTGCCTGGGAAATAAGTTTTTTGAGATCTTCGAAGTTAGATTAATAGTTTACTAGGGGTAGGAACTCTGCGTTGGAAGTCTGTTCCTGAATTTGGAACGCTTTGTTCTTCCAGGTTCAGTATTGCCATTGAGATGTCTGTCATTCAAGCTCCTGATGCTTTGAATATAATCATTTCCCCTTCTCTGTAAGATTTTCTTGTCTTTGTAATGTCCTTTCCCTCTGTAATGAAATCTCATTCAGTACACCTTGCTGTCTTTTTTTTTTCATCAATTTACTTGGCTTTCAGTGGACCTTCTCAATCTGAAAATCATGTCCTTCAGTTATGAACTGTTTATGGAATATTAAAACTGATTTCTGTCCTCTTCTGAAACACATATTAAGTTGAAATGGGGCCCTCACACATTGAATCTTTAATTTTCTTACTTTTTCCCTATGTTTTCTCCTTTTTTAAAAAAGCTCTACTTCCTGGGATATTTCCTCATTTTATCTTCTAATCCATGTATTGAATTCCCATGTCTGTCATCAAATTTCTTATTTCCAAGAGCTCTTTAAAAATCTCATTTTCTTTTTATGACCTCCTGTTCTCGTTTCATAGATGAAAAGCTTTTCAACCCTCAACTCTTATCAAGGATCACAGTGGCAGTTTCTTTGAAGTGTCCCTGTGCTGTTTGTTTTCCTCTGATTTCCTCTTAGTTTTTGTTTTGGAACCTGTTGCATGTTAAAGGCTTTGCTCAGATGTCTGAGGATCCTGGAACTGACTGCTGAGAAGTTAACTGGAAGGTCTGCATGCCTGGATGGTGCTGACACCCAGGATCAGTTCCACCTTACTAAGAAGGAACACCTAGAACAGTGTTTTAGAACCTGGAACAATTCCTGGCATACAGTAAGGTTTCCATTTAAGTTGCCCAAGTATTTGAATGATGTTGGGTCTTGCTAAGACTCAGGTAGTAGTGATTACAAAGAGCGCCCCAAGTGAGTCACATGTGCAGCCAGCTGTAGGATTATCCTGCCCAAGGATTTTATTGGAGGATTCCCACCTGTGGGTGGGAAGGTCTTTCCCTCAAAGGAAACTGAAGAGAAATCCCGATGCCGAGGGGAATTGGTGGCTGCTGCATTCTATGAGGCAGACTCAGATGGAGACCAGGAAGCCAGCATTTGGTATGGAACCTTCTCCTATTTCCCTGTTTCTAAGCGCACCCCTTCTCTCAGCTACGCTGAAGTGTCTCTGAGTCCACAGTTGCTCTGATTCAGCAGAGCAAATAGGTTGCAGGATGCAGGCAGTCACTTTGGAGCCAGGGCCGAGAGGGGAGACCCAGGGTCTGACAGCTTCTGGCACAGACTCACAGCCAGCTTCCTGCTTTGGGGCCCCTGACCCCCTCAGTACCTGGTGCCCCAAATTCCAGAGACGCTGGAGCTCTGCTTCCAGGCTTCCCATCCTGCTGCGCTAGGTGTCTGCTGTCAGTTACCATGGGTTAGACCACTTTACGGCTTCCAAAATTTTGTTGCATTGTTTCTTCTTTTTATCTTTAAAGAGTTTAGCAAACCTGTCCTGCCCCACCCAGTTTTAAAAACTTTTCTCTCATTTCAGTCTATCATGGTTTACTAGCAAGTGACTCTCCCTTCTCCTCTCAGTTCTTCTGTTTTTACACCCTTCTGCTGCGGGTGCCCCCTTGGGACAGAATGCTAATAGGCCACGATGTACTGTCAGCTCAGCAGTGATCATTAAAGATGTCCAGACCCCAGATAGAGTGGTTCTTGGGCATTTATACCAGGTATGTTAGCATCTTCTCCATCAGGTCAGTGATTCTTCTTCTTGGTATGTGTGCAGCATAAGGCAGAAGCATTTCTGAATGGGATGCTGTGGCTTACTAGAATTCTATCTGTGAGAATAACCGTAGAGCATGCTAACTCCTGAAATACATTCATGTTCATTTCTTCCTTTGGTCCTGGCCAGAAGCCTGTTGCAGGCTCAGTGGTCACATGGACCTGGTAACATCCGTTATGTGAGATGATCGGTTCACTTCATTTGTGGGATGGTACCTCCATCCCACACCCCAGGGATGTGTATAGGAAAGAGTATGTGATCCAGGTCTGGGCAATGAGGTGCAAAGGAATGTCTCTTGTGGAGCTTCTTGCAGGAGGTGTGCTCATTACCAAAAAAAAAAGACACACAAAACAAACGAACCTTTTGCTTTCTTGGTTCATTGCTGTCTAGAACTACTGTAGGCATCTTGCCACCAGCCTTAGGAGAGAGCAGATCCCTGAGTGTCCTCAAGAAGCACCATATTTCTCCATGCTTCCCATCCTGTGAGATGATGAATTTCCTCCTTGTTCAAGCCGTTTGGAATCGGGGTTTGGTATCATTTGCTGCCAACTAACACAGGTGGATGTTGATCTACACGCTGTCTCATTTCCAAAAGGAGTTAAGCACACCCTGGGCTCACCTTACAGAAGATTTGAGCTGCCTGATCCTCATTCTGATTCCAGGGAGGATTCTTCTCTACTCTGGTGATTTCCAGGCAGATGAAAGTAATTTTATTCTTTCTTCCAACTTCAAAGGAAAGAATAACCAATGAGACAGTTGGAGGGGAAAAGAGGATTCCTTTGCTTTGGAGATTGCTACCCAATCCCAGCCAAAGGACTTTTGGGGGCTGTCACAGAAATGACTGTTCTTAACATCGCTAGGTCACGAGGACACCCCACATACTGCAGCCTGTGAGAAGCCAAGCGCCTGTTACCACTCACCCCTGCAGTGGTTGGGACTGGCAGGCCTGTTTGCACACTTGGTATCATTTCCTCTGTCTTCCACCCTTTGTCTTTTGTGCATCCCAGTCTTGGGGAAACTTGTAAGATGAAATAAACTCCGGAAGTGCTCAGTGGAATGCAGGAAAAAGCAGACGGACTGTTCCAGTTTGCTGACTCTCTTGTCTTTTTATGAACGGGAGGCTCTCCTGATCTCTTCCATTCCCAGTTCAATGTTAGCCTGAAGGGAAGGCTTTGATTGCCCTTAGCATTATACCATCATGTTCCTGTCTGCATCCCTCACCAAACCAAGACTGTAAGGATGGACACTTCATATTGTGCCAGGCACTATTACAAGTTTACACTATGAACTTAACTTCACAGTGATCCTATGGAGAGGGTACCATTATTATTCCTGTTTTACAGTGGAGATGACGTGAGGCACACGGTATTTTAGGGAAATTACTCAAGGTTGTCCAGCTTTTCGGGAGTGAAGCAGAGATCAGACATTGGCAGTCTGGTTCTGTGCTATATAACATGTATGCTTCATGCTATATAATTCATCATTACAGCCGGAACACCCTTTCACCATCTGTAGTATACAATAGGGATTCAGCTGTTACTGTGAGTGAATAAATGCAAGGATTTTTCATGCATTACTGACTCATTAATTTTAATAGCAGCATATTTCCCCATCAAGTTAAAGCACCATGATTTGTGTAACTTGTTTGCCCAGGATTGGACATGTAAGTAGTATGGTCTAGGATATCGGAGACTGAGTTTGTCCTGAGAAATCTCAGACATGTGGTCCCTAACTGGGGAGTGACCATGAGACGTCTTTTTACCCTTCTCTTCCTCTGCCATCCCTGCACACATCACTCTCCCCACCCTCTGCCACCCTGAGGAGCAATCCTGATCCTCACCCCAGCGCCAGGTTCCCGTTACTATCACTGGAACTCTGCACAAAAGCAGATGGCGTTACAGAGACTTCAGTACTCCACACTTCCAGAACTTTCTCCGAGGGTCTCTGGTAAAGGTTAAGTATTAGTTGGCAGGGAGTTGACGTTTGAACTGCAGATCTCTGAAATGGCGCCTGCCAAGTGCCGTTTTCCAGGTGGTTTCTCATAACATGTCGTTTTGCGCTTTTGAATCCAGAGATAATGTATCCGACTCTTTCATTTGTTTTTTAAGACTTTTGGCTGACCTCTGGGATTCTTGTTTTAATTGCCAACTGATAGAAAATATAAATGGAAAAATGTGTTCGTGTGCAAACTTGGGACTTTATCTTTGGAAATTGGGGGTGCGTGAGGGTAGAGGGTTAAGGAAAATTTAAACAATTTTGTCTGGTCAGTGGATGCCTTAACTTCCTTGTAAACAAAAGTAAACATATCACGTGTCGATATGAGCATTTTGTAGAAACTATTTGCAATTTAAAAAGTTTGTACACATTTACTTGAGGTTTGTTAGAAGACTTTGTTTAAATTTAAATTAGGGGACTGCCCTGGGGGTCTAGTAGTTGAGACTTGGCACTGCTAATGCAGGGGTGCAGGTTCAATCCCTGGCCAGGAAACTAAGGTCCCACATGCCATGTGGCATGGCTGCTGCTGCTAAGTCGCTTCAGTCGTGTCCGACTCTATGCGACCCCATAGACGGCAACCCACCAGGCTCCCCCGTCCCTGGGATTCTCCAGGTAAGAACACTGGAGTGGGTTGCCATTTCCTTCTCCAATGCATCAAAGTGAAAAGTCTAAGTGAAGTCGCTCAGTCGTGTCCTACTCTTCTCAACCCCATGGACTGCAGCCTCCCAGGCTCCTCCGTCCATGGGATTTTCCAGGCAAGAGTACTGGAGTGGGTTGCCATTGCCTTCTCCGGTGGCATGGCTAAAAATGATTTTAAAAATTAGATTAATCCTATGTGAGATCTTTTGTTAGGATAAATCTTTTTTTTCTGGAGTTTTTTCTTTTTTTACGTTAGAGATGTATTTGGGACAAGTGGTGGCTCAGATGGTAAAGAATCCACCTGCAATTTGGGGAGACCTGGGTTCAATCCCTGGGTCAGGAAGATCCTCTGCAGAAGGGCATGGCAACCCACTCCAGTATTCTTGCCTGGAGACTCCCCATAGACAGAGGAGCCTGCAGGCTACAGTCCATGGGGTCGCACAGAGTCGACACGACTGAGCGACTAACATGTTCGCTTTCACTTTGAATACATCTCCAGCGTCTATGCATGTGGGCATATGTGTGTGTGTATTCATGTTCTCTGTCCTCCCTCAGGTCATTTTCTCCCTTCCTTTGGACCAAGTGTCCAGAACTACAACATCGAGGCTTCATTATTCTGTTTCTGGATGGGTTCAGGCAACAGGTACACGCAGGGGATCAAAAGGCAGGAGGAAAGAGTGTTGGGGTATTTATCCTCCTCACTGCTCTCCCCTCAGCCTTGCCAAGGTCCTGACAATGGCTTATTTCTTCTGAACTCTTATGGACAGCTCAAGCTCATTACCCCAGCTCACACTATTTCCTCCCCTTGCCCCTCAGACCCGTAGGTGCTAATAGTTTCCCAGCTACTGCCAGCCTCTAGGTGCTTCATCCTCCTGCAAATATCTCCTGTATATCACTTTCTCGAGTTCAACCCTTTTGAGTGTCTCTTCGGTTTTCTGCTGGGAACCCTGACTGACATCATCCATATGGCCACGTCTTTCTCTTAGAAAATCATGATTATCATATCTCGCTCTGAAATGCCAGTTGCATTTACTTGAGCACATCTGAATTTGAATCCTGTCCTGTCCAGGAGTTGTCATCTTATTCTTGTGTCTCTTCTGTCTTCTATTAGATGGTAAGGGACAGGGGACTGCGTTATCCTGCCTTCTCTCTATAATGTCTAGTATATATGGTGGTAACAACAGTTGGCAACTCTTGAAGTAGGATAATATACACACAGGTGTGCATGTAGTATGTTTATGTGCATCTGTTTGCTCACTTGTGTTGAACTCTTTGCGGTTCTATAGACTGTATAGCCTCCTAGGCTTTTCTCTCCATGAGATTTTCCAGGCAAGAATACTGGAGTGGCTTGCCATTTCCCAGTCCAGAGGATCTTCCTGACCCAGGGATCAAACCTTCGTCTCTTACTCCTGCCTTGGCAGTCAGGTTCGACTAGCACTACCTGGGAAGCCCCATGTGGTATGTATGTGGGTATAATATATCTGTGACTGTTGTTGTTTTTAAATACCCTTTAGGTTTATCTTGATCAGCACTGGCTCATTTTTTTTTATAAAGTGAACAATGACCGGGGACCAATAGGCAACTCATTATGCTAGGTATTCACATTGATGCATTTTCAGAGTTCATAATGTTTCTCAAAGGGGAGTTCATCAAGAGCTGAAATTACAGAATTTTCAAACTAAAAGGAATCTCGGAGTATATTTAACTCAAGTTTCATCCTTTTTAGGTGACGCTCCGGCTGAGTGGTTCAGTGCCCCTTGTTCTGGGGCACAGATAGTATGGACGATGCCAGAACTTCGTGCTCTTGACTCTCTTCCCAGGGTTTCATTCAACCAGCCCTCTCTACGTCAGTCTGCCTGGCCACTCATAGGTGCTCTTTTTTGGTAAAACTAACTTCCACGAGGTGCCCCTTCGAAAGCCTCTCTGCTGTCCCTTATTGCTTCCCTCTGTGTTGCAAATGCAAACCAGATAGTCACGCTCTGAGCTCATAAAAGGGCCTAATAGGATGCAGACGGTGGATTCTAACCCAGGCTCCAACCTTAGCCCCACGTGTAGACAGCTGGGGGAATACGTGGGCCAACCCACAGCCACTCTTGGCCATCTCCCTTCACCAACTTTAAGCTTTGGAGCAGCATTTTATGTGGGCGTACGAGGTGCTTGGGTTGGGCGAGTGAGTTATAGGTTTTGTGGTTATTGGAGCCAGAGTCCCAGGCCTCATCCATGGAAGATGAGATCTCCAAGTCAGGCTCAGCTGCTTGCAGAGGGCGTTTGCTGACATGCGCTGCTCCTGTGATGATGGCTAGCACAAGGACCAGAGTATAAGGTGTTCCCATAAAATAAGAAATCTTTGGCTCCGCTAAATCACACTTAAAGTTGGTTTAAGATGGGTAAGAAGAATCCTTTCTTTCATGAACAGAAACAAAGGAGATTGGTCTAGGTCTGCATGTGATAAGATGAATGTCAGTAGTTAGTGTTTCTTTCTCTGTGTGTTACATTTTCTCCCATATGCAAATCAGCTGGAGGCTGATAAATTGCTATACCTCCCCTGTAAGACTTAGGTTCAGTGAGATGAGGAAAGGAGCTGCAGGGGATCGTGCCTGCTGCTTGTCAGGCTTTGTCCTGGCAGCTTTAACACAAAAGATTTCACTTCCAGAAAACTGTCATGCTCATTTTGTAGATGTGAAAACTGAGGCTCCCAGCTCCGTGACATCCCCAGAAGTACACGAGCAGGATGAGGTGCTATATCACCTCCTAGTTCTGACTCCACAGATAGACCTTGTCAGAGGAGGAATGCCGTTCTAAACCCAGCTGGCCCGCATTCTTGCCAGATGACCCTGGGGAGCGTTAGTTTCTCTGCCTTGGTTTTCTCAGAGAAACTAAAGTGGGGATAGTGTATCTTATCCCTCGTAGGTTGGTGATAAGGATCAAGGTAAGGCACAGAAAGAGCTCACCTCCATGCCGGGCATGTGAAAGCCCTTCATGCAGTTAGCTCCCAGGCCTCTGGAGCTGGGTTTGCTGCTTCTCCTTTAAGGATGTGCTTTGTCAACTGTTATCTCTCAACTTCCCTGAGTTGTTTCCTCAGTTATAAAACTAGGCTTGGGTTAAAGGTCAGTTTTCTGAATTGAGAAAAACCAAGGAGAAGGAGACAGACCCCTATCTTTCTTGTTACACACTTCTGAAAGTGCTGGCTCTGTGTATTGTTGTGGTTGGCTCGTTTTCAACTCTCTGCGACCCCAGGGACTGCAGCACGCCAGGCTTCTTTCTTTGATCATCTCCCAGAGTTTGCTCAAACTCAAGTCCATTGAGTCAGTTATACCATCCAACCATCTCATCCTCTGTCACCCTATTCCCCAGCGTTTCCCAGCATCAGTATCTTTTCCAGTGAGCTGGCTCTTCACATCAGGTGGCCAGAGTACTGGAGCTTCAGTCCTCCCAATGTATTACTTTGGGATAAACCTGTCCAAGTCTACTGGAGAGAATCTAGGCTTGGTCAGCTGCCCTGGAGGTAGCTTTTCTGAATCAGCCAAATTCCAGCAACACTCTCTCCAGCTAACCCTGAGTTCCTACCTCCAGGGTTTCCTCTTTTGTTACTGTCCTCCTTGTGAAGAAAAGCTCTGTTGCTTTCAACTACATTATACAGAGTAGTCTCTGAACACTTCTTCACTTCTGGGTCACCAACTGTGTGTGCGTGTATGGTGGGGGACCACCAGCTGGGTGTCCTCCAGTTCAGTGCCCTTCTGATGCTGTCTCCCTGGAGGTGGCACCAGATCTCACAAGTTAAGGGCTCAATCCACTAAGACTGTCCCCCGCCCCCCACTACCCACGCTCCAGATGGCAGTCAGAAGTCCAAGTATCACCTGCGTTTCTGACCAACTGACTGTAAATAGGTTTCCACAACCACTCCTATTAATTAATAGGGTTATTAATCAGGTTTGATTAATTTGCTAGAGCATCTCATGGAGCTCAAGAAACAGTTTACTTAGTGGATTACTGGTTTGTTATAAAAAGGACACAATGTAGGGAGATGCATAGCACACGTGCAAGATTTGGGGAAAGGGCATGGTGTCTCCAGGTGTTCACCAGCCCGGAAGCTCTGTGAACCCATCCATTTGGGTTTTTTGGGGGGAGGCTTCATTACATAGGCACGATTGATTTAATCATTGGCCATTGATGATTGAACTCAGTTTCCAATGCCTCTGCCTTCTCCAGAGAGGTCAAGGGGGGTGGGGTGGGATGAACAGTTCCAACCTTCTAATCATGCCTGCCACACACCCACACCCCTGCAACCAGCATCCATCCTTAAGGACTTTGCAGAAGTCACCACATTAGCATCAGCTCAGATATGATTGAAAGGGACTTGTGGGGAGCTTCCCTGTGGGCTCAGTGGTTAAGAATCCTCCTGTCAATAAAGGAGATGTGGGTTTGATCACTGATCCAGGAAGATCCCATAAGCAAAGGGGCCACTAAGCCTGTAGGTCACAACTGCTGAGCCCGGGCTCCACAACAAGAGAAGCCACAGCAATGAGGAGGCTGTGCACCACAGCTAGAGAGTAGCCTCTGCTTGCTGCAGCTAGAGAAAAGCCCACACAGCAGCAAAGGTGCAGCACAGCCAAAAGTAAATAAATAACCAGTTTTTAAAAGGAAGAGACTTGTTAAAAAGATACTCATTTTACTTTGATTGCTCTGTAACTATTTCCAGGACTGAATAGAATATTTAAGATTCCCATATGACTCTCATCTATTGAATTTCAAGGGTTTTAGGAGTGCTGTGCCAGGAATGGTGGGCACAGACTAAATGCTTTTTATTCTAAGTCACAGTATCACACTGTCGGTATAGATTTATCATTGTTATCCTCTTTTTTTTTTCTCTTCCTTCACCGATCCCCTTTGAACTGAAATTTGAGGGCTGCACCAACACCTTGTACAGCTTGCAGCATTGTCCCTGTTCCTTCCACTCCAGTCACTGAAATAGGTAACCTGTGGGGACCCACTTATGCTCCCAAGGTATTTAGGCCTTTCTTCAGAATGTTCCAGAAAATTCTCTTACATGCAGGCTTCCCTGGCTCCCTTTGCCTTTGGCAGTGCTGCTGCTGCGTCACTTCAGTCGTGTCCGACTCTGTGCAACCCCATAGACAGCAGCCCATCAGGCTCCCCTGTCCCTGGGATTCTCTAGGCAAGAATGCTGGAGTGGGTTGCCATTTCCTTCTCCAATGCAGGAAAGTGAAAAGTGAAAGTGAAGTCGCTCAGTCATGTCTGACTCTTTGTGACCTCATGGACTGCAGCCCACCAGGCTCCTCCATCCATGGGATTTTCCAGGCAAGAGTTCTGGAGTGGGGTGCCATTGCCTTCTCCACTGGCAGTGCTAGAGCTGAGCTTAGTGTCTTGCTGCTGGGGCCTCTAAGGGTCTCACCTGCTTCAGAAGCTTCAGGGACTGTTTGGGAGGAGTCGTGACCACAGAGCTGCCCAGGCATCTCCCGGTTGCGGATTACTCTTCAGCCACTCTTTTTTTTTTTTTAATGTTTGTTTATTTGTTAAGCCGGATCTTAGTTGTGGTACAAGGTATCTTTAGTGGTAACATGCGTGCTTAGCCTGTCAGTCGTGTCCAACTCTTTGCAACCCCATGGTCTTAGCCTGCCAGGCTCCTCTGTCCATGGGGTTTCCCAGATAGAATACTAGAGTGGGTTGCCATTTCTTCCTCCAGGAGATCTTCCTGAACCAGGGGTCGAACCTGTGACTCCTGCATTGCAGGTGTATTCTTTACTCGCTAAGCCATCAGGGGAGCCATAGAGGCATTTGAACTCTTATGTGTGGCATGTGGAATCTAATTTCCTGCTCAGGGGTTGAACCCGGGCATGGAGCATGGAGTCTTAGCCACTGGACCACCAGGGAAGTCCCTCTCTTGCCACTCTTAAAGGCTTCACACTGCAACTGCAAAAATTATTTTTAAAGAAGACAGAACAGAAAACAGTGGCCTCCCAGCCTGGCTCATGTGGCAGGACCCATCTATCCCATGGAAGAGATTCATGTTTCTGGGTCTTCCAGACTCAACCTTTTGGATTCCCCTGGAGTCCCCAGCTTTACCTGAAAAAGTCCACGTGTACCTTTGTACCTTGCTACCATGGCTGCTCTGCTGAGGAAGGAAGGCAGATGGGGGCCAGTGAGGGAAATGAAGTTACAGGATTTACCTCATTGAGCCCAAGTCAAATATAAAGCATGGTCTCTGCATCCCCCCCTCCAAAAAAAAGCTTATCATCAGAAATGAGGAAATTTATATTTAAGTCTTATATTTAAGTCTTTACAGCTTCTCTCATGCTCATGGAAAGATCTCACAATTATTTTATTTTGAACATCAAAGTGTTATTTAGGGAATACACATTAGCCTCAAATGACCTTCATCAGTGCTGATTTTGGATGCTTTATAGAGGTCAACCAAGGAAATCATATTATAAAGAAAGGTTAAAAAAAAACTCTAGTAATATTCCTGGGCATCTGACCTCACAGTAACAAGTGTTGGATTTCTTTGTAAACAAGTCTTTTAAAGATCATTTAAAAATGGAACAAGTCAAAAAAAAAAAAAAAAGGAACAAGTCAAGAACATTATCCAAATAACTGACATGAAAGTGAAGGGGATATGGTTTGGAAAACTCAAAAAAGTAGCTGTAATCACAGGCTTGGGTGTAAAAAGACCACTGAAGATTGAATAAATGTTTTCGTGATGTGTGAGAGCCAGAAGTGGGAGGAAACCAGAAATATTTCTAAATTAGTATTAGTTTATTCTGTTTACATAGTATTTGTGTGTGTGGTATTTTTGCATATATAAGTATGTGTATTGCTATATTAATATCTTACATTGTTTATACAAATGTTTTAAACATTACTTTTTAGTATCTTAGATATAATTTTGCATCTAATGACAGAGTCCATCATTTACATTTATCTAACCAAAAATCTAACATTATCTAACCCTTGAATTTTTTCAGCTATCTTTGACTGGGACAGTGGTGAGTGCATGCTAAGTCACTTCAGTCATGTCCAACTCTTTGTGACCCTGTGGACTGTAGCCCACCAGGCATTTCTGTCCATGGAATTCTCCAGGCAAGAATACTGGAGTGAGTTGCCATACCCTCCTCCAGAGGATCTTCCCAACTTAGAGATGGAACCCATATCTTATGTCTACTGCACTGGCAGGCAAGCTCTTTACCACTAGCGCCACCTGGGACAGTAAGGGATTGCTTATATTTGGGCTCGCCTCATGATTCCACTGGAGAAGGCAAGGGCACCCCACTCCAGAACTCTTGCCTGGAAAATCCCATGCACTGAGGAGCCTGGTGGGCTGCAGTCCATGGGGGCACTAAGAGTCGGATATGACTGAGCGACTTCACTTTCACTTTTCACTTTCCTGCATTGGAGAAGGAAATGGCAACCCACTGCAGTGTTCTTGCCTGGAGAATCCCAGGGATGGGGGAGCCTGGTGGGCTGCCATCTATGCGGCTGCACAGAGTTGGACACGACTGAAGCGACTTAGCAGCAGCAGCATGATTCCACTGAGATGACTCTGTTCTCCTCTAACTCTCTAGGATATGCAAATTGATGTCAAGTTTTTTTAATAACATATTGTTGTCACCTTGAATTATTGCTTCAGTAAGTCCATTCTTGTTTCTTACTTGAACTTTCTTGGTTTGCAGGTGCCAAACCAAAATAAATAAAATGATCAGAAACACAGAACACTAAATGGCTCGAATGTATTTTATCTAAAATCAGTAAGAGATCTAAACTGAGCAAAGGGGTCTATTTAGGGCTTCTTATAGCCTTATATCCAGACTTTGCTGGTGGGTCAGCAGTAGAGAATCTGCCTGCCAATGCAGGAGACGTGGGTTCAATCCCTAGGCTGGGAAGATCCCCTGGAGAAGGAAATGGCAACCCACTCCAGTGTTCTTGCATGGGAAAATCCTATGGACCGAGGAGCCTCATGGACTATAGACTATGGGGTCTCAAAAGAGTCAGACAAACTTAGCAACTTAACAACAATAGCAACGTACCCTTACATCCAGGCATACATACTCAGGTGTCTGAGTAAATTATGAGGAGTGTGGACTGTGTATAAAGCTGGAGCCCTTGACCCTGTTGATCATGATGTGAGCAGAGGCCCATCCATGTGAAGCAGTCTGCAGAGCGGTCAGTCTTGGACAGTCCGTCAACTTGTGTTTTTGGTGAAACAAACAAGGAGAATTCTCAGGAAATATCACAGGTACAGGAAGGCCAGACCTCACTCCTCTGACCCCTCTTCTTCCTTCATGTAGGAGTGTGGACACATGTCCTCCCCAGGAGTGCCTGGCCAACAAGTAACCACAGGCCAATGGGGATGTGTCAACTCTGGAAAACCACAGCTCCAGCAAGAAGCCAGCTTACTGAAGACCTTTATCTTCTTGTGAGATCTATTTTCCTAGAAAACATACCCAAGATGTATTTAATCCCAAGGTGTCCATCTGAACTGGCCTGTCATTATTCCCTGTCACCCCTAAAGCATGACTTTCTACCCTTTTGACTATTATAGAAACTGTGGACCATTTCAGTTCAGAAACCATTTTGTTGTTATTAGTCGCTCAGTCATGTCCGACTCTTTGTGACCCCATGGACTGCAGCATGCCCGGCTTCCATGTCTATCATCAACTCCTAGAGTTTGCTCAAACTCATGTCCATTGAGTCAGTGATGCCGTCCAACCATCTCATCCTCTGTCATCCCCTTCTCCTCCTGCCTTCAGTCTCAGCATCAGGGTCTTTTCTAGTGAGCCAGCTCTTCGCATCAGGTGGCCACAATATTGGAGCTTCAGCTTTAGCACCTGTCCTTCCAATGAATATTCATGGCTGATTTCCTTTAGGGCTGACTGGTTGGATCTCCTTGCAGTCCAAGGGACTCTCAACAGTCTTCTCCAACAACACAGTTCAAAAGCATCAATTCTTTCACACTCAGCCTTCTTTCTGGTCCAACTCTCATTCTGTATAAGACATGTCATAAGAAACCATGGCTGCCCCCAAAACTTGCAGTGTTGGTATTAGCATTCTCCAGAGAAACAGAGTACAGAGGAAATACACATGTTCAGAGAGAGGAAGAGAAGGATTTGGTGCATGCACCTGTGGGGGTTGGCAAGTCAAAACCCTGGAAGATGAGCCAGCAGGGTGCAAGTTTAGGCAGAGTTTGTGTCTCGGTCTTGAGGACAGTCCTATTCTGGGAAACCTCAGCCTCTTTTACTGCCTTCAACTGACTGGATGGCCAGTGTCCACCCCAATATGAGTAATCTTCATGAGAAGTCCGCTGATTTAAATATTATTCAAATTTTAGGTGTGATTTAGTATTTCAGTTCAGTTCAGTCACTCAGTCATGTCCGACTCTTTGTGACCCCATGAATTGCAGCACACCAGGCCTCCCTGTCCATCACCAACTCCCGGAGTTCATTCAGACTCACGTCCATTGAGTCCGTGATGCCATCCAGCCATCTCATCCTCGGTCGTCCCCTTCTCCTCCTGCCCCCAATCCCTCCTAGCATCAGAGTCTTTTCCAATGAGTCAACTCTTTGCATAAGGTGGCCAGAGTACCGGAGCTTCAGCTTCAGCAGCATCCCTTCCAAAGAAATCCCAGGGCCGATCTCCTTCAGAATGGACTGGTTGGATCTCCTTGCAGTAATCACACCTAAAAAATACCCTCGCAGCAACATCTAGTGTTTGACCAAACATCTGGGCAACATAGCCCAGCCAAGTCGACACATAAAATTAAGCATCACAGTTGAGATTGATAAGTGGATTTATTTGCCCTATTTTTATTCTGTGTTTTGAAGAATAAGACTATAGATAATCAAGAAACTACTTTGTGTTGATATGTTAAACAAAAAAGATCTAGATTTAACATTTGAGAGTTCTTCCTTAAAGAATTTATCTTGTCATTTTCTGTATCTTTAATCTAGCAAAAACATCCATATTCCCACTGCTCAGATTTAGTTGCCATAGTGTTTTGCCATATCTGCTTTTTTTTTTTTTTAATACTTATTTATTTTCTGGTGTGCTAGGTCTTTGCTGCTGCACTTGGGCTTTCTCTAGTTGGAGAGAGCAGGGGTCACTCTCTAGGTGTGGTGCATGGGCTTCTCAAATAAGTGGTTTCTCTTGCTGTGGGGCATTCGGGCTTCCGTAGTTGTGGTACATGGGCCCAGCCGCTTCATGACATGAGATCCTCTCAGACCAGGGAGTGAACCAGTGTCCCCTACACTGCAAGGCAGATTCTTAACCACTGAACCACCAGGGAAGCACTGGGAAGCCCCTGACATATTTACTTTTAAGGATTTTTCTTAGACAAAAAATTAGTTGTAACTTAAATTCCACCCCCTCCTCCTTGTGTTTCAATGCATCTCCTTCCAGGCTAGCTTTTAGATTTTTAAATAACTATATTTATAGATACACCCATGCATCCTTATCTGTATTTTAATTTACGTAAGTGGTATCATATTGCGTCTTACTTTCTGTACTCTCTATTTTTTTCTTTTTTGAGATCTGGCTGTGTTAATGCTTCCTTGATAGTTCACTTGGTAAAGAATCCACCTGCCTTGCAGGAGACCCCGGTTCGATTCCTGGGTCAGGAAGATCCACTGGAGAAGGAGCAGGCTACCCACTCCAGTATTCTTGGGCTTCTCTTGTGGCTCAGCTGGTAAAGAATCCACCTGCAGTGCGGGAGACCTGAGTTCAGTCTGTGTTGGTGGAGTCATATCTTTCAACTGATTTTCCTGTTTTGAGACAATTCTCTGCCTCCCCTGTATTTCTTTCCAGTAATTTCCATATCTAGGTGGGTTTTTTTTTTTTTTTTTTGGCTTTCATGTGGCAAATATATACTTCGATCTTTACCTCACTCTAAAGAGAAAAACAAATTGAAGATGGGTTAAAAATAAATTTCAACTGGATTGCAGATGACAGTGATTAGCTTGCTCTTACCCCTTGTATATCATACAGTCCTTAAAAATATGTACACGAGTCTCTTTATTCCATTTGAGAGTTCTTCCTTAAAGAACTTGTCATTCCATTCTGATCATTTGCTATTCCTGCATCAATACCACACTGTCTTAATTACTGTAGTTTTCTAATGTGTTTTAATATCTGATAATATAGTTTACCTGCTTTGTATTTTTCAAAATTCTTATTCTTATGCATGCGTGCTAAGTCCCTTGAGTCGTATCTAACTCTGTGACCCTATGGACTGTAGCCTGCCAGGCTCTTCTGTCCATGGGGATTCTCCAAGCAAGAATACTGGAGTGGGCTGCCATGCCCTCCTCCAGGGGATCTTCCCGACCCAGGGATCCAACCCACGTCTCTTCTGTCTCCTGCACTGGCAGGTGGGTTCTTCACCATCAGCACCACCTGAGAAGCCCTTACTCCTATACTTTCCCATATAGTTATTAAACTGTTTTTCAAGTCTCTTAAAATTCTTGTTGAGATAATTTTGGAATTTCAGTGAAATTATTGACTAATTGGGTAATATTGCAGATCCAACCAGTCCATTCTGAAGATCAGCCCTGGGATTTCTTTGGAAGGAATGATGCTAAAGCTGAAACTCCAGTACTTTGGCCATCTCATGCGAAGAGTTGACTCACTGGAAAAGACCCTGATGCTGGGAGGGATTGGGGGCAGGAGGAGAAGGGGACGACCGAGGATGAGATGGCTGGATGGCATCACTGATTCAATGGACGTGAGTCTGAGTGAACTCCGGGAGTTGGTGATGGACAGGGAGGCCTGGCGTGCTGTGATTCATGGGGTCGCAAAGAGTCGGACACGACTGAGCGACTGAACTGAACTGATTGACATCTTGAAAATGTTGTTCTCTCAAGTAAAAGAAGTTTAGTTCCTCCATTAATCTAAATTTCCTTTCTATCTTTTGATGAAGTTTTAAAAATTCTTACTAAAGTTGCTTTTTAGATTTATGCCTATCTGCCTTATAGTTTGGCTTGCCATGGAAGCCAATTTTTTCCTCTTTTTATATCCTGGTTACTGCTGGTATAAAGGAATGCTATTGATCTTTGAATTTGGATTTTTGTTTCTAGCAATCTTGCAGCATCCTCCTTCAATTTTGATTGTTGGAAGGTTGGTCTTGATAACTCTTAAAACAAAAAAAAGAAAAACTGACTGCAAGTCCTTACTACCATTATAATTACAATGACACAAAGCTCCCTGAGTATAATGTAGTGCAGAGAGCCTTGACTCTGGGTTTGGGCTATGAGCCAGCGGACATAAAGGTGAAAAACAGATAGTTTTTCAGGTATGGCTTCAAATTCAGTTGTTACAAAACTTCAATGTACAGTGTATGCAGCTTTTCAGACCATTGAATTCTGATACCAGACTTCCAACAGTTATTTAAAGCTGTTTTTATCACATCTGAACATCCTTGGATGTTATCTGTGCCTCAGATTTCTTTAAAATGGATGTAACAGCAATAAGTAAATAATTAATGGAGGTAGTAGTAATATATAGTCATGGAGGTTATGAGGTTTCAATGAATTATGACGTGTTGCTGACCCAGTTTAAGCTTTCAATAACTGTGAACTATTACTATGAGATATCCTTACTGTCGTTTTTAAAAAATATTTATTTTTATTTATTTGGCTGTGCCAGGTCTTCGTTGCGGCACACAGGACCTTTGATCTTTGTTGAGGCATGCCGGTTCTTTTAGTTGTGGCTTTGAGCTCTTAGTTGCTGCATGTGGGCTCAAGTTCCCTGACCAGGGCTTGAACCTGGGCCCCCTCAGCTGGGAGCGTGGAGTCCCAGTCACTGGGCCACGGGGGGAAGTCCCCTTACTGGTTTTCTGGTGTTAGGTGTTTTGGAATCTGATATGTAGCATAGGATTGTTATTAGTGCATACTTGCTAAGTGCTTTATCAGAAAGTTGACCTTTTCTCTTTCATCATTTGTTTTGAAGTGCTATGCGCTTTATAATCATATCGCTTCTGATAAGATCATGCCTGGGATGATAACGCGATCAAAAGTCACGTGGCTTCATGAAATTTGCTTTACACACCATGCTGAAAGGTCTGTTTTTGTTAATGACGGTGTCATCTAGGGCTGTAGCGCTCGTGTCCTGATAGCAGGCAGATTGGAATCCAGAGATTTGAAATGGTTTTTAATTTTTGAGATATGGGAGAAAATACCATGACTGTGATTCATAAGATCTACAAGATCCCAGAACCTCACGTGTTCAGACTGCTCAGGTGGTAACGAGTCCAGGTGCCTGGACAAGCATCTCTGGATGCCTTCTCCAGTCGCTGGAGGTGCTCTCTGCCCCATGCCTTGGTCCTGAACAAAGCTCCATACTTTCTCAGGGTCTCCGTCAACCATCCTGAAAGTGAAAATGTTAGTCATGCAGTCATGTCCGACTCTTTGCGACCCCATGGGGTAGGTGTTAGAGCCCACCAGGCGCCTCTGTCCATGCAATTCTCTAGGCAAGAATATTGAAGTGGGTTGCCATTCCCTTCTTCAGGGAATCTTCATGACCCGGGGATCAAACCTGGGTCTCCTGCATTACAGGTGGATTCTTTACTGTCTGAGCCACCAGGGAAGCCTGTCCTGGCTTGCTAGAATGTTGCTTTAAAGCTTTGTTCTTTTTTTCTGGCCCTCAGAAGAACACAAGATAATTTCAAGACTTTGAATGGCACATCTTGCTCTGAGGTTTCTGCACCTCTTAAGTAACCTTGGCTTATGCTGGAATTTGGTAGAAAATGACTGGATCCTGTGTTCAAGTATCTACTCTGGCACACCCCACCCTTGGCTGCCTGTGACTGCATAGATGGGGCACGGTGCGTTGAGGAAGGCAGGTGGTAGTTGGACCACGAGTCCATGCAGTCATGCACTGAGGGTGAGCACCCATTTGTACTCTAAGCCCTGTTGCAAAGTGCTCAGGTTGGTGTTAAAAATTGAAGTTTTTCCTCATGTGTGACCTAGCACATTGTTCTTAACGCTGTGTGTCTTTAGAGAATGAGGCTGGAATTGAGAGCAACTCCAGTTGTTCTGAAAGCTTTTTTCTGGGTCTCTTCTTAGCAGGAGCGGAAGACCTTCCAGTGTTCTTAAGAAAAGTCAAATTGATTTCTATGAGAGGCGGGCTTGTTTTGTTGACCTTGAGTGTTTCATACCCCATTTCAATTGTCATCTCTTCCCCTTTTCTTCTAGCCTAGGCAAATAGTCAGAGAGCTTACAAGGATTGGGGATTCTTTTCTTTTCAAAGCAGATTTTTAAATGCTTTTCTGCTTAACATTTCTCTTTATCTTCAGTATCTTTGTTAAATAAAGGAGAAAAAAAAATTTTTTTCCCCTGAGATGAAGAGAAAGGTGCCTTTAGTGGCCAGACTGCTCTGTGTGTGATTCAAGCCCTGGATCTGATTTCAATTCTGCTAAAAATGGGCTTCTGAGACTGCTCACACTTCGTCCAGCAGTGCCTGATTTTAAAAGACCAGAGTAATGCTGGGCATTTTATATTAAATCTGTGAGGGTTTGTCGTGCTTTGGGCAATGTGAAGACGCAGATTTTTCTGTTACTGTTGTTGTTCAGTTGCTCTGTTGCATCCGACTCTTCACGACCGCCTGAACTGTAGCACGCCAGGGCTCCCTGTCCTTCACTGTCTCCCAGAGTTTGTGCAGACTCCTGTCCATTGAGTCGATGATGCCATCCAACCAGCTCATTATGATTTCTGTTATGATTTACATATTTTCGAATGTGTCAGAATTCTGGGACACACGAATTGCCTGTGTGTCCACATTCTGTTCTACGATACCCACCATCACTGCTTCAGGAACCATCTGTATCAGTGGATGGGAAGCAAGCATTTTCAAAATTCCATGAACAGAACGTTAGCTCTTTTTAGCTTTTCCAGAGTGGCTTTAGCCCATATCCTCATTTGCAAAGATCAAAGTCTGATCTGTTAGGACCCTGTTTTGGTTGGCTATAGGGCATTCATAGCTCTGTAACTAAATACCAATGTATGAAATGGTTATTGTTCCCTGGAGGGGTGGGCCTAGGCCAGAACGCATTCTTGGTGATTGCCAGGGAGCAAATGGAAGCTGTGAATGCCTCTGCAGCCAGTCCGCGTAAACACGAGCTCCTACAACCACAGACACAGAGGTGGGAGGTGGCCTGCTGGCTGTGTTTGGGACTGGGATCTTTAACCAGAAGGCTGGCATTTAACTGAAGACTCTCCATCATCCTTTCCCTCTGCAGTTGGTCTCGGAGTTCTACGACCTCCGTCTGATAATTCACCATGATGACTGGATTCGACTTGCTCTGTAAATGTGCTGTTCTCTTAGTAATGAATTTTTAATAATGCTGGCTCATCTCACCTCATGTCCTCGTATTTAAAAGTGTTTAGTCCAAATTCTGAGAAAGATGGAAGGCAAAAGGAGAAGCGGGCAGCACAGTACGAGATGGTTAGAGAGAATCACCTACTCAAGGGACATGAATTTGAGCAAACTCTGGGAGATACTGGAGGATAGAGGAGCCTGGCATGCTATACTCACAGTGGGGTTGCAAACAGTTGGACAGGACTTAGCGACTGAACAGCTAGTCAAACTATGTCTACTCATCTGGGCATACAAACACCCATCCTAAAAGTTGACTCCTCTGCAGAACACCTTAACTGATAAACTCCAGTGACTGCATGTGTGTGGCATTAAGCTAAGCAACAGACGTGCGTTGACACCAAGCCTCTGAAAACCTTCAACACGCAGGGCCTATAGTTGTGTCCACTTTACAGAGCAGAGACCTGACTTGGGTCCCACAGATGCTTCATCTCCCTGAGTTCCCACAGTTGGTAGTTAGCACTTAGCAGGTGAGAAAAAAGACCTCAGAGTGGAACTCAGCTGATTCAAAATGCCTTCATCTCTGGGGAAATTTTTACAAAGGAACCTTCAAGTGCGTGACGTTCTAGAAAACACAAACATAACAACCAGAAGCCCAAAGAATTAAGGGGAAGGAGGAAAAGGGTGGGCGTGTGTTTCCAATGGTACTGCTCTCAATTATTCCATTTGATTATTGAGACCTTGAGGTTCCTTCCTGCATCCCACTTTGTAGGCCACCTGCTAATGGGTAACTACTCTCTTAGAGGTTACATTGATAAATGCAGTTGAAATTTTAAAAAAAAAAAAAAATTGGATCATTTTCTGCTTGTTTTTGCTTAGAGAATAGTTTGGGAGGTCCAGTTCTGGATCTTTGAGACAGACAGACAAGGATTCCCTGTTTTCATTTAGCTTTTGTTCTTGTTGGGAGAGACAGGAAGTTAACATAGAAATACGTAACTAGAAAGCAGTGGTAAGTTTTTTTTTAATCCGCTTTTGAGTGGAAATATCTGTTTATTTTATTTGCATTTGACACTCTTTTTCTGGGCTGGGAGGAAAGTACATGAATCAGATACCAAAGAGCTAGTTTTGTTGTCAGGTCACATTGGAATTAATTTACCTTCTATAATTTAAAGACTGTGCTGGGTTCAGAGAAACAGAATGAAGACCTCAATTCTGGTCCTGTTTTGGTTAGGAAGCCTTGCACTTGTCCCTCCAGTGCCTCTTATCCTGGATTTCTTCTGTTGCATGAAGGAATTGGACTGAACCTGTAGTTTCAAGCTCTGTTCTTGGATGCATCCCTCAGAACCTCAGAATCAGGATGGAGGAGCTGGCGGGACCTTAGGAGTCCAGTTAAGCCGCAGGCAGAGCAGTTCTCCTGTTGCCTGTCTGCTTTCAGGGATTCCCCTGGACTGGAGAAAGGATTCTATTGCAGTGTAAACAGTTTAGAAGCCATTGTTTCTTTTAAAAATATGATGTTCATGTGCATTTTTAATTAAGCTTTTTATTTTGTGTTGGAGTATAGCCGATTAACAATGTTGTGATAGTGTCAGGTGGACGACAAAGGGACTCAGCCTCTCATATGCATGTATCCATTCTCCCCCAAACTCCCTCTCATCCAGGTGGAAGTCATTGTTTTGTTTATGGAAAACCACCTTGTTTGTGGGAAAATGCCATGAGCAAAGTTTCTGAACGACTGAGAGAGTCATACAAAACAGAACAGTCAATGGATTAATAGAATATTTAAAACTCTATAAATTCATGAAGAAAAAGAAGCGAATGACCCAAAAGAAAAATGGGCAGAGTTTATGAAATGGTAACTCACAAAGAAGAAAATGCAAATGGCCAATAAACATAAGCAAAATGTTTGATCTCTCAGAGAAATGCAAATTAAAGCAGTGGGATTCCGCCCCCCTATAATACTGCCCACCGTCCAGTCTGGACAAAACCAGGGTTAAGGTTAAGTTTAGTAAGTTCTTGCTCAGTCATGTCCAACTCTTTGCAACCCTGTGGACTGTGTCCATGGGATTTTCCAGGCAAGAGTACTGGAGTGGGTTGCCATTTCCTTCTCAGGCAAAAGTGAAAAGGATGATTGAATCAAATGAGGGTGGAGTTAGGGAAAGGAGTATCCACATCCTGTGAGTGAAGGCGGAGACAGGGAGACCTGTGGCGGGATCTTGTCAGCGTCCATTAAAAGTCACATAAGTCCTTTGACCCAGTGACATTATTTCTAGAATTGTGTTCCAGTGAAACACTTGCATCTGATTGTATATCCACTCCAGAACTGTTGGGAAAATGAAACATCGGTGGAAGAATGAGTGAATAAAATATGGTAAGTCCAATTTGTAGAATACTGTGTGGCAATTTCAGAGAATGAAGTAGGTCTGTTCCTGTGGATGGAATGATCTCTAAGATGTATTGCTCAGTAGAGAGAGGACAGTATAAAGTGATATTTTTCCCTCTATATGAATATAGCAGTATGTGAATGCAGCATCTAGAAGGTCAAGATGAAAAACGGAAAACAATGTTTATTTTGCAGGGGGAGAGTGGAATTAAGGAGGCAATTAAGGCTTATCTCTACAGTCAGAGTAACATACAGAAGGAATGCATACTTCAAGCAGCTAACAACAGGAGTGTTAAGGGCGTGTCCTTGTGTTCAGGGGACTCTTAAGAGGGCAGCAGGGGCTCGGAGTTGGGCTTGGTCTGATCTGCTGTCGCAGATGGAGCTGTGGATGTGCCTCTCGAGGGCCTCTTCCTTCCCCGCCACTCCTTCTTCCTCTCCTTGCCCCAACTCCCTTCCTCTCTCCTCCCGCCTTGAGAATCTGCCAGCTGGAGGAATTCCTCCCTCTGCCCTTCCACCCTTCTGAGAACTGTGGGTTGGCAGGGACCAGCACACTCACTGCAGGAAGCCGCTTCTGTGAAGGACGCTGCGAAGTGTCGGCCCAGGGCCGTGTCCCGGGACCTCTGCCGTGTCCCTGGCCCTTCCAGCCTAAGGTGTGATTCAGTTCTTATGTTAGGACCGAGGGGCGCTCACGCACTAAGCCCAGAGGGACTAATGCATCAAGTAGAGTCTGTCAAGGCCTCGTGCGTGCCTGCTGGTGTAAGACAGGCTTCAGGCCTGGCTGTCGCCCTGTGAGTGCTTTGACGGGCACGTCTCTTCTGTGTCTAGTCCTTTGATTTGCGCTGGACTCATTCTTAGGGCTTCCCTGGTGTCTCAGACAGTAAAGAATCTGCCTGCAATGCAAAAGACTCTGATTCAGTCCCTGGCTTGAGAAGATCCCCTGGAGAAGGGAATGGCTACCCACTCCAGGGTTCTTGCCTGGAGAATGCCATGGACAGAGGAGCCTGGCGGGCTACAGTCCATGGAGTTGCAAAGAGTCAGACATAACATACGTGGGCGCACACACGTGGGACCCATTCTTACTTTGAACTTCTGTATACAGACCACTCTGGTACATTCTGGAAATCCTATATATTCATTGAAGGGTGAATTTTTTGTTGCAATTTTTTGTTTGTTTTGTATTATTATTTGGCTGGGCCAAGTCTTAGTTGCACCATGCAAACTTAGTTGCAGTATGCAGGATCTGGTTCGTTCACCAGGAATTGAACCTGGAACCGCAGAGCAAGTCTGGAATGGCAGCTGTTTTGAGGATGGACTTGCTAGATTCTAAGTAGTCCGAAGCAGATCACACGCACAGTGATGTATGCGCTGGGCACAAGGCAATGACAGAATGGGAATTGTATTAGGAGAATGAATGACTCGCAGAAATGCTCGGGACAGATTTGAATCTGGAAACATTTCTCCCCAGCAGAGGGACCTGGGGTGTTGGTAGAAGGACCACGTTGGGAATCTTCCAACATTTATTGCTAATCTGCACACTTGATTTTGTTTCATGTTGCTTTTGAGACGGAGGACTAGTCTAGAGGTTGTAGGAAGGCCACTGATATGGCAGCTTTTCCAATCGGAGCCACACTAATAGCAGAAAAGAACCATTCCTGAGTTCTGCAGAGTTGGCTTCCCTTGTCTCACTGCGCCTATTGTCAGTTGTCCATTGTTCTCGTGGGGCTGATTTTCCATAGGAATCTGACAGTGTTGAGTACAGTTATACAGAGAACTGCCAGTTAGGAGGACACAGTCAAGATTGCCACATGTGACCGGTTTCAGGGCTTTCTCTTCTTTGGGTTTCAGCCATCAGTTTTATTTATTTGTTTTTAAGGGCTTTATCTAAAGGAAAAATATAATGCACTGGCCTTCTCAGGCCATAGCATTGAAGGGCCACTTAGCTGGAAGGCAGAGGGAGTGGGGTGAACCTCGTGCACATACTGGGGTTTGGGGGCACCTACCAGGGTAACAAACCTGTTTTCCAAGACTGGGTTCAGGGGTGAAGCTGCTCCGGTCCATTTAGAGCAGTGGGACTTGGATGAACAGATGATGCCCATGCAAACTTTTCTCAACAAGAGAGTTGGGTTTTCAAGGTTGCAGTCTCCTTGTGGGTTAAACTTAATTTGCTGGTTTACACTCTGTAAAACATGTTAAATTATTTTAGGGGCAAAAGGTCAGTATTTTTTCCAAGCACTACCATGGTGGCTCACACACAGGGTTGTCAATTATCAGTTGTTGATGATATAACTTTTCTTCACACTACGTCATTCATTGAGTGAAATCAATTAGCTTGGCTGATTTTAATTGCCAGCAACTTGAAAATCTTGATGGTAAATACTGTGAAGGATAGGAAGATGAACAAAGACCCGGTAAGTATGGAACACACACACACACACATGTGGCACATGGGCCTAGGAGCTTACCATTTGGGAGAGGGGTCCCCTTTGATGGCTGAACAAATGTTGGGCAGAGCAGAAATGTCCAGAGTCAAGGTGCCCTCATGCTCCAAGACAGGGAAAACGCTCACCCAACCTCTGTTTCTAGTTTGTCCTTCCTCAGTCCACTGGACCCTCCTCCTCGTGTCTCCCAATCACACACATTTTGTGAATTGTTCTCTTGTTTGTCTTTGAAGAGATTGATTTATACATTTGTAAGGAAAATCCCAGAGCTTTTTCCTCTTAATGCTATAAAGTTGCCGTTTAATGAGGCATTTGGAAGGCCACCCAGCCACTTGAAATCCGAAGTGTCATGTTGAAGGATTGTTACCAACAAGTATTTACACTGGAGCCACGGTTTTACTTTCTCTTGGCAATTGATTAATTTACTGCAAGAGCCAATAAATCCTTGGCTGATGAGGAACAGATTGGAGGGGAGGAGCTTCTGTTTGGGGCCATTTTCCTTTGGAATGCTTTTAACACTTGGCCCTAGGGAGTATTGTGTCCTTTGTTTCGTTACATAGTTCGAGTTGGCCATCTTCTGGTGCCAGTAGAAGGGCCTGTCCAGCAGGTGGGAATGAAGGGGCTGGGTCCTTACGGTCCTGGGTTTGCACAGAGCTAACGGTCCTGTCAAGAGGATGTTTGAAAAAAAAAATGTGTTTTCTGAAAAAGTAGGACTGTGTAAATAATAGATGAGGTCGGAAAGGGTGATCTGACTGGAACCGGCAGGGAAGCTATGGGAGAAAAGCCCCTCCTTTTGCCAGCGCCTGTTTTATGTGTTGGGAAGAAAAACTCCGCAGCTTTCTTTGAAGAACTTGGAAAAGAGCGCAGTTGTGGCCCTACTGTGTCGGAATAAAGGGCTTCTCTCTTTGCAGGCATTCAAATACGCGTGGACCCGTGTCTTTCTGAGCGTTTGATAGGGCTGGAGTGATCTTAACGTTTTTATGGTGAGAATTCCAAGAGGCTTGAGAGCAGGGCTGTCCCATGGAACCGTCCAGGCGATGGCAGTGTTCTCCATCTGAGGTGGCCCGTAGGGTAACCACCAGCCACGTGTGGCTCTTGAGCTCTTGGAATGTGGGTAGTGTGACCCATGAATCGAATTTTACATTTTAACTAGCTCACATTTATTGTTTGTTTCTTAATTATTTTGGCTCCGCTGGGTCTTCGTTGCGGCTCGTGGGCTTCCTTTGTTTCAGCTTGTGGGCTTAGCTGTCCCGCAGCATATGGGATCTTAGTTCTCTGACCAGGGATTGAACCCACATCCCCCTGCAACGTGAGGCTGATTCTTAACCACTGGCTCACCAGGGAAGTCCCTAATTGAAGTTTACATACGTATGATGGTAAACAAGGTAGTTCTGAGGGGCCTTTCCTGCTTTTTTTCTGAAGAACTCTTAAGGTGATCGCCTTTGACCTTCACAGCCTGCTTGCACAGGGCGGACGTTTGGTAGATCGTCTACTCCCATAGGAAAGAAATGAAATCGAGACTCAGACGAGCCAAATGAGGGGGCTCAGATCTTAGACTAATAAAAACAACTAAGCTGGGACTAGAGCCAGGGCTCTTGTGCCTGGACTCCCACCTCTGACAGCCCCTGGGAGCCCAGCGTTAGATGTTAATTAGAAGCACGTCTTAGCAGGGGACCCCAACCACAAAAGGAAGGCTTGCTTAACATCTGGAATCTTGGCTGTGGGATGTGTACTTAATCTTCTCTCCTTTAAAATCAAACTGGCTTAATGAGCAGGGAGAGTTGGGAAACCCCTCTGGGCCCTTAAACCCCAGGAAGGGTTTCTCTGGAACCAGAGGAAATGGGCCAGACAGGTCGAGTAGCTCCCCTCTCCTCTGGCCTCCTTTGCATGGACCTGTCCATAGCGATTACAAATGGGGAGGGACCCATGGAGACTTGTAGTTCTAGTTTCCTATTCCTAATGCGCTGAAAAGAGGCCAGACCCCAGGACAAACGGCATGCACTTGAATAATCCTGATTTTATCAGGGCTTCTGGCAGCCTGATTAACTAACATACCCCATGCTGCTGTATAAACCAGGACCCTCAACTCGGAGTCTGTTAATTGGCTCCAGCCACATCTTCGCCTTCCCTGGTTCTTGCTACTTCACCTCATCCTTGAGGACTGAAAGAAAAGCTTGGGGATTCTCCGTTTCTAAGAAGGCACCTGTCGACGGGTCGTCTTCACAGGCGGGAGGCTGGGCCACGGAGCACTGACATCTGGATTGCAATAGTGAGCACTTGCCAATACCACTGATTCTCAGTAATCGTGGTGTGGATTCAATGACAGTGTGACTTTCCCCACCGCCAGCAGCCCATCTGAGCCATAACCAGCCTCCCCCCAGCTCACACTGTGCCAGTGTGCTCAGATAAACAAAACCCTCTAAGTATTGTCAAGGGTCTGTCTAGATATTTAGAAAGGAAATCGGCTGTGACAAAGCCGCACATCATGCTTTCATATCCTTAATAAAATGAATTTCTGGATTACCTGCTTCTCAGAGTCAGTCTACCCATTTTCTCCTCCTCAACGTACCCACCCACCTGCCTGCCTGCTGCTGCTGCTGCTGCTAAGTCGCTTCAGTTGTGTCAGACTGTGTGACCCCATAGATGGCAGCCCACCAGGCTCCCCCGTCCCTGGGATTCTCCAGGCAAGAACACTGGAGCGGGTTGCCATTTCCTTCTCCAGTGCATGAAAGTGAAAAGTGAAAGGGAAGTCACTCAGTCGTGTCCGACTCTTCACGACCCCATGGACTGCAGCCTACCAGGCTCCCCTGTCCATGGGATTTTCCAGGCAAGAGTACTGGAGTGGGGTGCCATTGCCTTCTCCACCTGCCTGCCTAGCTACTTGTAATAACTGCATAGATGGTGGGGAGGTGACTCTGAAAACAGACACACACATTGCATGAAACCAACTATCATTCAGATACTGTTTATTGACAGGGTCGTCATAGGATTTATCATACACACCAGTGCACCTCTGTGATGGGGCACTGATAATCATTCTGGAATCGTGTAAACCAGGGTGTGTAAACAAGGAGAACAGGGCAGATGGAGTATCCGCTGTGTTCCTGGCGTGGGCTTGAGTTGGGTCTCTCAGTAAAGACCTAGTTACTCCTTGCAAGGAACTCACAGTCTGGCAGGGAGAAAAACGTATAAGCAAATGTAATACTACGCATGAGTACCGAAATGGGTGTGAGCAAGGCATGGGAGTGGGAGGAGGCAATGGAGAGGCTAGGGAATTTTCTAAAATGGAGCAGAGGTAAATGAAACTTGGGACTATTGAACCTGCTTCTATTGAGCAGGAGGACCCTTGTGACTTGTCCTTTTTGGGGTTATTTGTGTAGGCTTTGGAGAAGGAAACAGCAACCCACGCCAGTGTTCTTGCCTGGAGAATCCCAGGGACGGGGAAGCCTGGTACACTGCCATCTATGGGGTCGCACAGAGTCGGACAGGACTGAAGCGACGTAGCAGCAGCAGCAGTGTAGGCTTTGGCTGAGTCACATGTGGGTAAAGACAGTAGATTCTAAGAGTCATCTCTGAGATCATCTTATACCCCGATTACCATCTGGTCCAACATTGACTGTGCTTTGTGTTTAAAAAAAAAACAAAAAAACTCTTCAGTGAAATATGTGGGCAATGAATTTTTGTAATTTCTTTTTGCCCTTGCTGAGTCTTCGTTGCTGTGCACAGGCTTTCTCTAGCTGCAGTCTGTGGGTTGCTCATTGAGATGGCTTCTCTTGTAGAGCACGGGCTCTAGGCCTGTGGGCTTCGATAGTTGTGGCTCTCGGGCTCTAGAGTGCAGGCTCAGTAGCTGTGATACACAGGCTTTGTTGCTTCTCAGCATATGGAATCTTCCCAGACCAGGGATCAAATGCGTGTCCCCTGCGTTGGCAAGTGAATTCCCGACCACCAGGGAAGTCCTGGGTAATGAATTTTAATGGATGCAGGTGATTTTCCAGTGGAGTAAATGTAAAGTGATCAATTATGTCTGAAGATATGTCAGGCGGTGTGCAGGTTCTCATCCTTTTAGCCCTATCCTGGGGACTGCTAAATTCCTCAGTAGGGATACGGGTGTGTCTGTGTGCCGCAGAGCTACTAAAAATTCCAGACTTGTTTAGGTGTTTGTTAGCATGAAGTTATATAGACCCCAAAAGTCCTAGGTCTAGTTTGAGATCAGCATGGAGCATGATACGGGGCTGCATGTGGGTGAAATTTGCAGGAAAGTTTTGGCCAAAAGAAATTGAGTCTTGTGCCTTTCAGTCTCCTGAGGTCAGGACTTGGCAGGCTGTAGCTGCATCCAGCCTGCTCTTGAGTGGGTGGAAAGCCAGGTATCATGGGGTGTGTGACGAGGTGCGTGACCTCAGCAGTGATGTCAGTCAAACCTGCTGCCGTAGGCTAAGTGGCATGGATGAGGTTAGGTTGTTCCTGACTTTTAATGTTTTTTCCTTCTCAGCTTTTACATATTGCATTAATAAGACCATAATAATTTAAAAATAATTGTTAAAAAGGAAGGTTCTCCTTAATTGTACCACTCAATACATGTCGACTCTTTTGCTTTTCTCAGCTTTTCCAGACCCCTGTCTACATGCATCCTTGTAATAGCATAGTTTATAATTGTAGTGTATCCTGATTTCATTTTATTCTGGTTTTATCCTAGCATGAAATTAAGTTTGGGATGAGCTGGTATGACCTGAAAGATTGAGAGACAATGTTCTGAGTATGGCTCTATCCTCGGTTCAATGAATCCTTGATGACAGATGAGGAAAATATTCCAGAAGGCAAACCAAAGGGTAACTCAAAAGCTGGAGAGGCTTTTGGGAGCTTCTTACATCATCACCTCCTCGTTCTTGGTCCACTTCACTGGTAGCTCAGATGCTTATACCTCGCATTCTCCTCTCATCTGTTGCCAGGTCACTTTTGGCTCAGCGATGTATGTGTCTTCTGCAGGGATGTTGGGATTTGTCGGAGAGAGAATCTTCTCAACTTGAGCCAGTGGAATGACTTTAAATGCTGCCTGGAAACTGACATGAACGTGTGATAAATCCCCTTCCTCTTTTTTTTTTCAATCAACCACAAAACAAACACAGCTCCCTTGAGAGGGCAGCGCTGCCTTTCCTCACCTCACTTCCTAGCTGCTGCAGCCCCTCCCAAGGGACCTGTGTTCCTGCCTGAGCAGCAGGGTCTGGCCTTAGGCCTCTTTCCCATTCTGAGCTTTTCTTTCTTCATCACCATGGATAACAGACTGTGGCCTCCTGCCCTTGTCAGGCAACTAGCTTTATCATCCACCAACCCTGTGCCAGGGCCTTTTACAGACAAGCTCCCGTGTAATCCATCATGCAATGCTGTGACATAGCTATTTGCTCCGTTTTACTAATGAAGAGACTCTAGGTTGGAATTTAAGAAATGTGCCCGAGGACACAGACCCAGTAAATGACAGAATCCAGAACTGCCAAGCTTCAAATCCTGCTATTTTTCCATGGGACAAAGTTTGCCTCTAGCTCTCTCTTGGATACCTCTGTGCGGTGACTGGATGGTAAAAAAGCACCTGCTCTGCTGGGCACAGTGTGTATGTGCACGCTGTGGCAGCCATGGGCCAAGGCAGGGGTTTGTTGTCTGCATCAGCCAGTTGCCTGGTGGTAACTATGAGCAGGGAGCCCATCCGAGGTGACTTAGTTGCTTCATCGGATTCCTGTTTGATGTTCTCTTGTGGTCTTAAACCCAGCTGCCCACAGTCCCAGCTTGGTGCTTGCCTAGACTTGCCCACTCCAGCAGTAGACTTTGTCCAACTCCTGTCTCTACTCATATCAAACCCATCTACTCAGAGAAAGTTTATTGAACACCTGCTACATGTCAAGACCTTTTCTGAGGGCCGAATATAATGGATTCAAGCCATGATTTTCAGAGGTTTTTGAATCTTTAGAGATGCATGAGAATTTTCCAAATTGTTCATTACAATAACCTTTATAAAACTATTTTGCCAATGACTAAGAAAAAAGCTCTTTTGCGACAATGTTTACAACCAGAAAGGTTTAGCAATTAAGATTTTATGTTTGTAAGTTAGTAATACTCTAAGGACTTCCCTGGTGGCTCAGATGGTAAAGCGTCTGTCTACAATGCGGGATACCGGGGTTCAATCCCTGGGTTGGGAAAATCCCCTAGAGAAGGAAATGTCAATCCACTCCAGTACTATTGCCTGGAAAATCCCGTGGACAGAGGAGCCTGGTAGGCTACAGTCCATGGGTCGCAGAGAGTCAGACACGACTGAGCGACTTCACTCACTCAGTACTCAAAAGAATGTCATGTGGATGTATGGTGGGACATCCAGTAAGATTTTTTTCCTTAGGTTGAATTTCTTTAAAATCAACCTATACATTACCATGTGTGAAGACAGAAGAATTAAGTATTTTCTCTCCTGCAGAAACATATGTATATATGTAAATGTGCTGTGTGTGTGCTGTGCTAAGCCTCTTCAGTCATGTCTGATTCTAGGCAATCCTATGGACTGTAGTCTGCCAGGCTTCTTTGTCCATGGAATTCTTCAGGCAAGAATACTGGAGTGGGTTGCCATCCCCTTCTCCAGGGGATCCTCCCAACCCAGGGATTGAACCTGCATCTCTTAAGTCTCCTGCAATGGCAGTGGGTTCTTTACTAATGCCACCTAGGAAGCCTCCCCCCCACCCAGCCCTTATCTTTTTTTTTTTTTTTTTTCAAATAACACCTAAACCAGTGGAATAGCTCCCACCTGAAATTTTTAAATTAATTATTTTATTTTAATTGGAGGATTATTGCTTTACAATATTGTGATGTTTTTTGGCATACATGAGGGCCCCAGAAGATACTTCTGGGAAAGTGAGCCTCAGGGTTGCTTATCACAACTTGAAAACCAAGTTCCTGCCTTTAAAGAATCCGTGGGCGGCTCCATGGTATGTGCCAGCCTCTCAGTATGGTCACCTTTACTTCTCAGCCCTCGGAGTGTGGTTCGCACCACTGTTGGCTCCTCTGTGCTGTCTGATGTTCAGATGTCAGCAAGACTGGTGTGTGTTCAGAAGAAGCACCAACTGAAGTTGCCTGGGAGATCCCAGTTACCACTGACCTCAGGACTCCTCATCTCCCCCCAGCATTATGGAGCAACCTTCTGTTGGTGTGAAAGTGGTTTCTTTTTTGTGGGGTTAAGGCAGATGAGGAAGTAATATGCATGAAGCCCCCAACTACAGACAAATCACAGTCTAGTTAAGTATCAAGAGAAGCATATAAAACTTTCAACGCTGTCATCTTTCATTTTGCATGATGATAATTTCACATGTCTATCTTTTGTCTTAACTCTCAGAGGGTGGAGATTTTTGTTCCCTCCCTGGAGTTGACTGTGTTACAGGCATTTTATTTAGTGAAGAACTAAAATTAACTGTACCCTTCCCATCCCCACCAAATATAGTCTTCTAGAACTTGAAATTGGTTAACTTCAGATCCTGTTGTTTTTCCTTTGGCTGCTTACATAGACTACCTGTTTCTATCAGTTCAGTGGGTACACATAGTACATGATCCAAGATAAAGTGTGGAGATACAGGTATAAAGTAAGGGCTTATGTATGGATGTGAGAGTTGGACTGTGAAGAAGGCTGAGTGCCGAAGAATTGATGCTTTTGCACTGTGGTGTTGGAGAAGACTCTTGAGAGTCCCTTGGACTGCAAGGAGATCCAACCAGTCCATTCTGAAGGAGATCAACTCTGGGATTTCTTTGGAAGGAATGATGCTAAAACTGAAGCTCCAGTACTTTGGCCATCTCATGCAAAGAGTTGACTCATTGGAAAAGACCCTGATGCTGGGAGGGATTCGGGGCAGGAGAAGGAGACGACCGAGGATGAGATGGCTGGACGGCATCACGGACTCAATGGACGTGAGTCTGAGTGAACTCCGGGAGTTGGTGATGGACAGGGAGGCCTGGCGTGCTGCGATTCATGGGGTCGCAAAGAGTCGGACATGACTGAGCGACTGAACTGAACTAGGACTGCAAATCCTTGGCAGTGAAGCCCTAGGATAAGAGAAGCAGAAAAGGTTCCTCCAGCCAGTTTCCAAGAACAAAGTTCAACTGATGGAACCAATAAAATGGTGACACCTCCAGGCCACTCCTGTCAAAGCTGTTTGGTGAAGGCAGGGGCTTCACTGCTTTGATACAGAAAGTCTTCCAGAGGGCTGCTCTACCCCAGGGTCCCTTCAAGCTGAGGTCTCATCTTCCATGCTACGTGGACACTGACACTTGCTGAGCCAGCTCTCTCCCAGCCAAGCCTTCCTCGCTCCATGTTGAAGTTCCCTTCCAATGTGTGGGAACTCTCTAACCAGCTCATGTAGGACGGCTTTTTGGGGTCAGTCCTAGAAATAGGCAGGCTTCGCAGGTGGTGCTAGTGGTCAAAAACCCACGTGCCAGTGCAGGAGATGTAAGAGACACAGGTTCGATCCATGGATTGGGAAGATCCCCTGGAGGAGGGCATGGCAGCCCATGTCCATAGGGTCACAAAGGGTCGGACACAACTGGAGTAACTTATCATGTATGCACACATGCACTAGGGATAGATGGAGCTTTTCTACAGACTTCTAGAATTGTCCTGGTAAGCCAGTTTCTACTGACCGCCCCTTGTCAAGATCAGCACCTCCATCTTCTGTGATTAACACTGGCTTCAAGGTCCTGAGTCTCTATGTTCTACCACATCCTGGTTGGATAGCCTTGGGTGAGTTATTTAGCTCCAGCAAGTGGGTTAATATATAAACTGAGAATAATAACTTAAGCCTCCCACTCAGATTTGTTGCTGGGTTTAAATGAAAAGATGTAGGTAAAGCCATTGGCATGAAGCACACAGTAAGTGATGTAATGAACCGTGGTTTGCCAGTAGTTCCAGGATGGCAGAGAGTGAGTGAGTGGGAGGGATTTCTGTGTGTCCTCCCATTTTCCCGTCTGGTGGCCCCGCTCAGCTAAGATTCTGGGGTGGGGTGAGGTGGGAACAAGAATAGACTCCACTGGTGTACCAGCTTTCTGAGATCCTTGTCGATACTGAGCAGTCAGGAAATACTCCTGCTCACATGCGATGTTGACTGATTTATGAATTCGCTTCATATTATAGAAAGCCATCTACAGGTAAACAGAACTGTAAAGAGCTCACTGGTTGTTGCTGATGGAAGTCAAGTTTCTTCCCTTACCTGTAGGCGACTGGCAAAGGGCTTGGGGCCTGGAAGGAGGGTCAATTCCAGGCTGACTGAGGTCAAGTCTGTTCTCTCAGGGAAGGGGAGAGGAGGTAGTGGTTATGAACGCTGCAACCCAGCCAGCCTTTAGCACTCTCCATTTTGTTCCCATTGTGGGGCATCTATCTGCCTTGGCCTGAGGAAGCAAGAGGAAGAAACAGGAAGGCTGGAGACCATAATTCTAATAGGTGTTTCTCGTTCAAAATGCTGTTCAGTTATTGCTTAGGTAGAGAAACATGTGAGCTTTCAGGAGCCCTGAAGCCATCTCTCTTCCTTATGACTTTGAGCAACAGCTAGTTTTACAGCCCTGAAGTTTTCTTTCTTTATCTACACAATAAACATACTTATGTGGACCCCCTATCTCTGAAAATAAACTGAATGTTCTTGTTTTTGCTGGGCCCCAAGGTTTGTGTGGGGATGTGGGGTTGAGGAGGAGGAAAAAACCAGCAAGCATGCTTAGAAAAATTACTAATTAATTTTCTACTGATACGTGTCCTCATAAATTTTCCTGGACAAATGCCCACCATTCTTGTTTTTAAAATAGTTTGATAATGTTCTATTTTTTTTGTGTGTGTGTGTGTGCCCAAGCACAAGCCAGTTTAGAAGAGGGGTTGGGGGGTTGGAGGCAAGAGCTGACCTTGCTAAGAACTTTCTATTGCCGAGTAATTAAATGTGGATTTAGGTTAACTGCTGTAAGAACAGGTGACTTTCAGACAGAGAAAGACAGATATCTTAAGATATCACTTACATGGCGAATCTAAAAAAATGGTTCAGACGCACTTATTTGCAAAACAGAAATAGACTCTCAGAGTAAACAAACTTATGGTTACCAAAGGGAACAATGGAGGGGGGAGGGAGAGAGAGAAATTAGGAGTGTGGCATTAACAGATACACACTGCTGCTGCTGCTAAGTCACTTCAGTCGTGTCCGACTCTGTGATACACACTACTGTACATAAAACAGGACCTATTGTACAGCACAGGGAACTATACCCAATATCTTATAACAACCTATAGTGAAAAAGGATCTGAAAAAGAATACATATGTATGTGTAACAATCACTTTGCTGTCCACTGAAACTAATACAACATTGTATCATAAATTAACTCTTTTAATCTTTTAAAAGTTTGTAAAAACATAGTGAAGAAAAAAATGGGTGACTTTGTTAACTAGAGTAGTTTTGCTGCTGCTGCTAAGTCGCTTCAGTCATGTCCGACTCTGTGCGACCCCATAGACGGAAGCCCACCAGGCTCCCCCGATCCCTGGGATTCTCCAGGCAAGAACACTGGAGTAGGTTGCCATTTCCTTCTCCAATGCATCAAAGTGAAAAGTGAAAGTGAAGTCACTCAGTCATGTCCGACTCTTCACGACCCCATGGACTGCAGCCTACCAGGCTCCTCCAGCCATGGGATTTTCCAGGCAAGAATACTGGAGTGGGTTGCCATTGCAGTGCTATTAATTTGGCCTGTTTAAAATTTGAGAAGTTAACACTTTTCTCAGTCTATCTGAAGTGCCTTAGTGAGGGACAGAGTGTTAGGGAATCTGCATGCCCACATCTGTCCTCCCAGGGAGTTTTCTTTTTTAAATACACATACTGTTCACCCATTTAAAGTGTACAATTAAATAGTCTTTAGTGTACTCAGAGTTGTGTGAGCATCACCACTATCTAACTTTAGAACATTCTTGTCCCCCAGAGAAACCCTGTACCCATTAGCACTCACTCCCCATTTGCCCCCAGTCTCCCTGGCCACTGGCAACCACTAATTTCCTTTCTATTCTTATGAATTTTCTGTTCTGGGTATTTCATGTAAATGGAGTCATACAATATGTGGCCTTTTAGGACTGGCTTCTTTCACTTAGGATAATGTTTTCAGGATTTGCCTGTGCTGTTGCATTCCTCAGTGCATCATCCCTTTTTATAACTAAATCATAGTGCAGCTTGTGGATATCTACCACCTTTTATCTATTTATCTGTTGATGGATATTTGGGTGGTTTCCACTCTGGGGCTATTTGAATAATGCTGCTGTGAACATTCATAAGTCATTGTGTGGACATATGTTTTCATTTCTCTTGGGTATATACTTGAGTAGAATTGCTGGGTCATACGGTCATATAACCCTCCAGTACTCTTGCCTGGAAAATCCCATGGCTGGAGGAGCCTGGTGGGCTGCAGTCCATGGGGTCGCTAAGAACCGGATGCGACTGCGCGACTTCACTTTGACTTTTCACTTTCATGCATTGGAGAAGGAAATGGCAACCCACTCCAGTGTTCTTGCCTGGAGAATCCCAGGGACGGGGGAGCCTGATGAGCTGCCGTCTATGGGGTCGCACAGAGTCGGACGTGACTGAAGCGACTTAGCAGCAGCAGCATGGTCATATAATTCCACGTTTAACATTTCGAATGACTGCTAAACTTTTCCAAAGTGGCTATACTATTTTACTTTCCCACCAGCAATACAGAAGGGTTCCAATTTCTTCACATCCTCACCAACATTTGTTATTTTCTGTCTTTTTTTTTTTTTTTACTACAGCCATCCTAGTGGGTGTGAAGTTGTATCTCATTATGGTTTTGGTTCGCTTTTCCCTCATGACTAATATGAGCATCTTTTCATGTCCATTTGTATATTTTCTCAAATCCTTAGCCTGTTTTTCATTTGGGTTATCTGTTTGTTATTGAGTTGTTAGCGGGGTTTATAATGTATTTTTAGCTCTTATATTTAGGTCTGATCCATCTTATGTTAATTTTTGTGTATGGTGTAAGGAGGGAGTCCAGCTTCATTCCCTTATGTGTGAATTTCCAGTTACTCTAGCATCATTTGTTCAAAAGGATAGGAGGAAATATTTGCAAATCATGTATCTGATAGGGGGACTTGTATTCAGAAAAACACTCTTACAATTCAAAAATAAAATATTATTATGTAAATTAAGGATGAAAAGAGAAACTCAGAAAGGCAAAATCTTCCAAATTAGTGAAGAATATGTTTTTGAATATTTCAAAGCAATGTATTTACTTCATTGTGTCTGTTTAATAAGTGTCTGTTTTAATGAGTAAAAATACAAATAAACAAGTTGGCAAAATGCAACAAAATAATAATGGATAAATCTTTATTGTAAGATTTTTAAAAATTGGATATCGTTGAGTACAGTCTATGTGACAGGTTAACATTATTCATAGTTTTAAAGGTTATATCCATTTATAGTTGCTATAAAATACTGACTGTATTCCTATGTTTTACAGTGTATCCTTGTAGCTTATTTTATGCATAATAGTTTGTGCCTCAGTCCTCTACTCTGTACTGCCCCTTCCCCCACCTCTTCCCAACGGTAACCACTAATTTGTTCTGTAGATCTGTGAGTCTATCTGTTTCTTTTGTTGTATTCAGTAATTTGTTGTATTTTACATCCCACATATAAATGAGATAGTATGTCTAGCTTACTTCACTTAGCATAATACCCTCCCTCCAAGTTCATCCATGTTGTTGCAAATGGTAAATTTTCCTTCTGTTTTATGACTGAGTAGTGTTCTTGCCTGGAGAATCCCAGGGACAGAGGAGCCTGGTGGGCTGCCGTCTATGGCGTCACACAGAGTGGGACATGACTGAGGCGACTTAGCAACAGCAGCAGCAGCAGCACACACCATATCTTCTTTATCCACTCATTTGTTGATGGACACTTAAGTTGTTTCTGTGTCTTGGCAGTTATAATGTGGCTGTGAACATTAGAGTTCGTGTATCCTTTTGAATTGGTGTGGAATCCCAGTAGTGGAATTGAGGCATCATATGGTAGTTGTATTTTTAGTTTTTTGAAAGTCCTCCATGCTGTTTTCCCACAGTGCACCAATTTACATACCCACCAACAGTGTACAGGGGTTCTCTTTTATCTACATCCTTGCTGCCATTTGTTGTTTGTGTTCTTTTTGATAATAGCCATCCTGATAGGTGCAGTGTGCTCTTACTGTGGTTTTGATTTGCATTTCCCTGGTGACTAGCAATATTGAACATTGTTTCATGGGCCTGTTGGCCACCTGAATGTCCTCTGCAGAAAAATGTCTGTTCAGATCTTCTGCCCATTTTATTTTTTTATTGGAGGATAATCTTTACAGTGTTGTGGTTGTCATACATCAGTGGAGCCAGTCATGATGATGTTTATGTATCCCCTCCTTTTGAGGCCTCCTTCCCACCCCCACCCCACCCTTCTAGGTCGTCACAGAGTGCCCGGATGGGCTCCCTGTGTTAGCAGCTTCCTGCTACTTACCTGTTTTACACATGGCAGATTCTCAGTGTGTCCTGGCCTCTCCATCCCCTGCTGTGTCCACAAGTCCATTCTCTATGTCTGTGTCTCTATTTCTTCTCTGTAAATAGGTTCATCAGCACTATTTTTCTAGATTCCATACATTTGCGTTAATATATGATATTTATCTCTTTCCGACTTCACTTTGTTTAACAGGCTCTAGGTTTATCCACCTCATTGCAACTAACTCATTCATTTTTATGGCTGATATTACATTATATATATATGTACCGTGTCTTTACCCATTCATCTGTCGATGGACGTCTAAGTTGCTTCCATGAAGTGAACATTGGAGTACATGTGTCTTTTTTAATTGTTTCTGTCCATTTCAAAATCAAGTTTTCTGTCTTTTTGATGTTGAGTTGTATGAGCTGTTTATATATTTTGGATGTTAACCCCTTATTAGTCATATCATTTGCAAATATTTTCTCCCATTCTGTAGGTTATCTTTTCATTTTGTTGGTGGTCTCCTTTGCTGTGCCGATGCTTTTAAGTTTTGTTAAGTTCCATTTGTTAATTTTTGCTTTTATTTCCTTTGCTTTAGAAGACAGATCCAAAAAACATGTTGCTACAATTTATATCAAAGAGTTTTCTGCCTGTTTTCCTCCAGGAGTTTTGTGGTTTCCAGTCTTACATTTAGGTCTTTAATCCATTTTGAGTTTATTTTTGTATATGAAATACTTATTCAACATTGTTATCCCATTTCTTAGGTATTAATAAGAGCTTACTACATCTTAACTTTCTACATGTTGCAAGTTGGTGAAGGTTAACTTAATGACATCAGCGAACCCGGGTCTCCCACATTATAGGCAGACGCTTTACCGTCTGAGCCACCAGGGAAGTCTCAGCTATTAATACTAAAGTTAAAAATCAAAGAAAAGTTGATTTAGTCACCATTTAGTTGACAGACATTTATTGAGTGCTTACTGTGGGCAAAACTAGTCAACATCAAGGAAATAGATCTGGAGGATCAATAGATCCTTGTACCTCCAGCCTTTTAAATGAGTCAGTATTTGTAAATGTGGCAATATATTGTTTGAGTTCAGTTCAGTTCAGTCGCGCAGTGGTGTCCGACTCTTTGCGACCCCATGAATCGCAGTACGCCAGGCCTCCCTGTCCATCACCAACTCCCGGAGTTCACTCAGACTCACGTCCATTGAGTCCATGATGCCATCCAGCCATCTCATCCTCGGTTGTCCCTTTCTCCTCCTGCCCCCAATCCCTCCCAGCATCAGGGTCTTTTCCAATGAGTCAACTCTTCGCATAAGGTGCCCAAAGTACTGGAGCTTCAGTTTTAGCATCATTCCTTCCAAAGAAATCCCAGGGTTGATCTCCCTCAGAATGGACTGGTTGGATCTCCTTGCAGTCCAAGGGACTCTCAAGAGTCTTCTCCAACACCACAGTTCAAAAGCATCAATTCTTCGGCGCTCAGCCTTCTTCACAGTCCAACTCTCACATCCATACATGACCACAGGAAAAACCATAGCCTTGACTAGACGGACCTTAGTCGGCAAAGTAATGTCTCTGCTTTTGAATATACTATCTAGGTTGGTCATAACTTTTCTTCCAAGGAGTAAGCGCCTTTTAATTTCATGGCTGCAGTCACCATCTGCAGTGATTTTGGAGCCCAAAAAAACAAAGTCTGACACTGTTTCTACTGTTTCCCCATCTATTTCCCATGAAGTGATGGGGCCAGATGCCATGATCTTCGTTTTCTGAATGTTGAGCTTTAAGCCAACTTTTCCACTCTCCTCT
>SJXQ01000544.1:681100-725631 GCA_006408695.1 Aepyceros melampus | reverse complement strand
ATGATCCAGCAGATGTTGGCAATTTGATCTCTGGTTCCTCTGCCTTTTCCTAAACCAGCTTGAACATCTGGAAGTTCACAGTTCACGTATTACTGAAGCCTGGGTTGGAGAATTTTGAGCATTACTTTACTAGTGTGTGAGATGAGTGCAATTGTGCAGTAGTTTGAGCATTTTTTGGCATTGCCTTTATTTGGGATTGGAATGAAAACTGACCTTTTCCAGTCCTGTGGCCACTGCTGAGTTTTATAAATTTGCTGACATATTGAGTGTGGCACTTTCACAGCATCATCTTTCAGGATTTGAAACAGCTCAACTTGAATTCCATCACCTCCACTAGCTTTGTTCGTAGTGATGCTTTCTAAGACCCACTTGACTTAACATTCCAAGATGTCTGGCTCTAGATTAGTGATCACACCATCATGATTATACTGCCCCTAAACTCTTCTGGATCCCAAGTCATCTCTGCTAAAAAAGCTGGGAAATGCAAGACACATTGGTTTGTAGGTTTTCTTAATTATCTTCAAGTCCAGCTTCACAGGGAAATTGACTTATGTTTCTGCTTTAACCTACAGATTGAACCTCAGTTATTGCCACTTAAAAAAAAAAAAAGGAGTATAGTTGCTTTCCTTGGAGAAGGAACTGGCAGTCCACTGCAATATTCTTGCCTGGAAAGTCCCATGGTCAGAGGAACCTGGTGGGCTACAGTCTGTGGGGTCACAAGAGTCAGACTCGAATTAGTGACTAAACCACCACCACCACTGTAGTTGATTTACAATGTTGTGTTAGTTTCTTCTGTACAGCAAAGGGATTTGGTTATACACGTATATACATTCTTTTTCATATTCTTTTCCATTATGATTTATCATGGAGTATTTCAATACCCCAGTTATTTTCTGCTTCTTGGCACAGCTTAGAACTGTTTCCCTTTTTAGAACTAGAGGGAAACAGGTTTGTTTCTGTTAAGATTGCTCAGCTGTTGGAATGTCACCTGGAGGTGCTGTGGGCTATCTTTGCCCTCTCCGCAAATATTCCTTCTGAGAAAGAAGGCAACTCAGAGAAAAGAAAGGGCAAGAGATGGAGAGAATAGAATCTAGTGTCTGACACTATGCACACATCTGGATCAAGCCAAGCCTGAAGTTGAAGGATCTACCCAGAACTTTTCACTCATGGGAGTCCCAATACAAAGTCAAGGATCCTGAAAAACCTCACCTTTTCCTTACTTCTCTCTTTCTTAGTACAATCACAGAATTTATTTATTTTAAATTAATCTTGTTTCTTTTATATATTTAACTGAGCTGCTCTACATGCAGTATCCTGGTTCCCTGACCAAGAATTGAACCCACACCCCCGGCAGTGGAAGCATGGAGTCTTAACCACTGAACCAGCAGGGGGATTCTGACTGAACTGGGTTGCTCTGGTCAGGCCCCACGTTGGGCTCTGGGGTCCAGCAATGAATCAGACAGGGATCTTCCACAGGAAGCCCACAGCCTAGCTGGCAGGAAGTATTCTACTTCCTGATTCTAACTCCTCAATTTTTAAAAATTGGAATTAGAACTGATGTGTTTTCACAAAGACTGCTAGAGTCTGCTTTCAAATCAACGTCACTCTTTGTCCTATTGCCCCCACCCTAGAGAGCCTTCAAAGCCCCACCCCAGCCTGGGGAAGGGAGAAAGGAAAGTAAAACAGAAGGACAGGGTCCTGTAATCAGGGAAACCCAGATCCATTATCACCCATAGACCAGCTCTCCTCCGATAAACCCAGGCGATGAGCATAACAGCGGGACATGCGACCAAACAAATCCGCAAAATCAGCTGCATATGTGGTGAAACGTGTCACGGTTCTGTCTAGGGACCATGCCAGCGTCACACAATTTTAATCATGAATGTTGACATATAAGTCAAAGCTGGAGAGGTGTGAGAATTAATGATACAAAATTAAAGTGAAGTAAGAGCATGAGCCAACCCCTGACATGCACCCTTCTACCTTCTGTCTCTGTGCGTGTGACTCTTCTGTGTGACTCATGTACATGGAATCCTATAGTATTTTCTTTTGTGATTGGACTTTTTCACTGAGCATATCATCTTCAGTTCATGCATATTATAGCATGTGTCAGAATTCCCTTCCTTTTTCAGGCTGGGGAATATTCCATCATATGTATATACCACACTTTGCTTATACGTCCATCTACTGAAGAACACTTGAGTTGCTTGCAGCTTGAGGCTATTGTGAGTAATACTGCTTTGAACATGTGTGTACAATATCTCTTTGAGGCCCTGCTTGCAGTCCTTTGGATATGCACCCAGAAGCGGGATTGGTGGATCATATGGTAGTTCTGTTTTTAATTTTTTGATGAACTGTCATATTTTGCTCCACAGTGACTGCACCATTTTACATTCCCACCAAAAATACACAGGAGTTCCAATTTCTCCACATCCTCACCAACATTTGAGAATTTCTTTCTTTCTTTCTTTACTTCCTTTTTGATAGTAGCCATCCTAATGGGTGTGAGGAAGTGTCTCATTGTAGTTTTTCTAATTTTTTTTTTAAAAATATGTATTTATTTGGCTAGGCCAGGTCTTAATTGAAGCATGAGAACTCTTAGTTGTGGCATGTGGGATCTCGTTCCCTGACTAGGGATTGAAGCTGGGCCCTCTGCCATGGGAGAGCAGAATCTCAGCCCCTGGACTATCAGGGAAGCCCCCTTGTAGTTTTGATTTGCATTTCCTTAATGGTTAGTAATGGTGAGCATGTTTTATTGCTTATTGGCCCTTTGTATATCTCCTTTGGCAAAATGTCTATTCAGTTCCTTTGCCCATTTTGAATTGGGTTATTTGGTTTTTTGGTGTTGAGTTTTAGATGTTCTTTATGTATCTTGCATACTAATCCATTATTAGATATATGATTTGCAATTTTTTTTCTATCCTTGGGGTGTCTTTTTACTCTGTTGATAGTTGTTTTTTTTTTAATTATACACAGCATTTAAGAATTTCCACAAAGTCGTTTGTCTATTTTTTCTTTTGTTGTCTGTGCCTTTAGTGTCATAATCACAAAGTTGTTGCTAAATCAATGTTGTGAAGCTTTGGCTTATATTTTATCCTAAAAGTTTTATAGCTTTAGCTCTTATGTTTAGGCCTTTGATCCATTTTAGTTAATTTTTGTATATGGTGTTAGGTAAGGATCAAACTTTACTCTTTTGCATGTGAATATACATTTTTCCCAGCATCATTTGTTGAAAAGACAGTCTTTTCCCATTGAATAGCATCACTCTTCTAAAAAATCATTTGATCATATATGTGAGGCTTTATTTCTGATCTCTCTGTTCTATTCCACTGGTCTGTCTTTATGCCAGTACCACACTGTTTTGATTATTGTAGCTTTGTAATAAGTTTAAAATAAGCTTTGTTCTTTTTCAGCATTGTTTTTGCTATTCAGGGCCCCTTGAGATTCTATATGAATATTAGAATGGGTTTTTCTATTTCTGAAAAAAAGCATCATTGGGATTTTGATAGGGATGGCATTGAATCTGTAGGTAGCTTTGGCTTGTATGGACATTTCAATAATATTAAGTCTTCCAATCCACAAACACAGTATGCATTTCCATTTCATTTAGTCTTTAATTTCTTTTTCTTTTAGTACTCCCAGTTAAAAGCTTGTCAGTTTTGTTGGTCCCTTTCCTCTCTTTCTTGATTAATGCATTACAAAATAAAATTATTTTGCTAATGTAACAACTATGTACCTAATAACAAAACCTACTTGGGTCTTTCAGACCCAGGAATTGAGCCAGGGTCTTATGCATTACAGGCGGATTCTTTACCAACTGAGCTACCAGGAAAGCCCCACGTACCCAATAACATAGCTGCATAAATCAACATATCCAGTGGGTAGCCAGGTAGAGTCCACACCCCATCCCAACTATTTCTCTGTTGCCTCTCTTCACCAAAGGCAGCCACCATCCCAAACTCGATGCTCAGAATTCACACGCATTCTTCATGAGTCCTCTAGAATACATGTATCTCTAAAAAGCACAGTGTTGCTTTGCATGCTTTTCAATTTGATATTAACAGCATAGAGTTTATTCTCCAGCTGTTGCATCCACATTATGTTTGAGCCCTTGGCCTTGCAGTACTGATCTGCTGGAGTCCATGCTGGTGAGTTTTGCTAAGGTGTGTCCCAAGGAGACGGGCGGCTGGGCGGTACCAGCCAGAGCTCTTCAGCGGTGCCCAGATGCTCGGATGCTTTCAAAAGCCGTTGCATGGCTCTACCCTCCCACCAGGGAGCACATAAGTGCCCTCACAGCTCTGAGTCACCCCACCTCCCCATTGCCAGACTTTTGAAAGTGAATGTAATAATCCCTTAACACTGAACACAATTTAATTCAGCTGTCTCGTGGAGCACAGAGCAGCCAGGAAAATGACATTACCCACAAATATTTCACGATGGGAAAATTGCTCTCAATGAAGTGAAATATAAGGGGAAAAAGTCCCAGAAACTGTGCATACAGCCTGTGTCTATAATAACCAAAGAGCAGAGCCAAACAAGAGGGGATGCAAAGGTGGGTGAGTTTTGATTCCTTCTTTACTTTTGTATTATCTTGGTTTTCCACAAGATGACCCCATACTGTTTTTGTTGTCAGAAAAAAAAAAAAAACCACCAAATATAATGATTGTTTTTAGGCAGCAGTGAGTGCACTGGGAGACAGGATGGAGAACCTCAGAAGCTGGCCAGAGAGAAGAGCCCTGCTGGGGAGGCAGCCTGCAAGATCTTGGGCGTGAGAATCCCGCTATGACCCGCCCCCGTGTCCCCCTGGCTCAGAGTACCTACTATGAGGCTCAGTTTCTGCAGCTGGGAATGGGGAGTAGAAGTGGGGCTTCCCTCTTGGGGCTGAAGGGGATGAGCTGAGAAGCAGGCAGAGAGCTCGGTGCTAGGTGCTCCCGCTGGAGCTGGGAGCACTGTTGTCTGCAGAGGGGAGGCCTCCTGGCAGGAGTGGGATGGAGCACACCTGCGACCTGAGGACTTGGAGATGGGTGGAGGGGACAAAGATGATGAGATAGGTTCATTAGCACAGGAGCCACCGGAGTGTCAGGTGAGGAGCGGGTTCTGCCCACCGCTGCCGCCCCTGCCTCAAATGCTCACCAGCCTCAAGCTTCTCTTCTGCCTCCAGCTTAGCACCTAATCCCAGACCTCAGAGACCCCCAGCAGGAGGGACCCTGAGACTTGGGGCGAAAGGTGTTCCCTCCATATCACCCTGTCATGTCACACTGTCCAACGCAGAGGCTGCCACCCCACGTTCTCAGAAGGAGAGGACCATGGGCGCCCCCAGTAGAACTGCTGACCCAGGGCTGGGAGGATGGTTCCTTCTGCCCTGGTGGGAGGTTAGATTTGGGATTTGAGATGCAGAGGCTGCAAGAATGTGAAGTCCATCAGCAGAGCTGGGGCGGGGGTGGGCTCCGTGCTGCCTCCACCTTCCTCCCTGGGCTGCATTCTCTTGGATGGGGGGTGGGAGCAGCCACTAGGGTCACCCGTCGCCCACACCCCCTCAATGGCTCCCGTCTTGCGTCCTGTGTCCTGCGAGCTGGCCCTGAGATGGAGAGAGGGACGTGGAGGCGCCTTCCCAGGTGGGACTTCCAGAGACGCTGGTGTCTGCTGGGTGGTCTGGGGACTGGGACACCTCTTACAAGATGACCTGGACCATCTCCGACCCCAGGTAGGACTTGCTGTGCCTCCACTGTACCCCAGGCCGCCCTCGTGTGGAAAATGTGGGTGGCCTGGGGTCTTCAAAGCCCAAAGCTAAACTTGAGTCTCCTTGGTCATGGGTGTGGCCCGTGAGAGCAGAGGTGTCAGAGGCCAAGGCGGTCCCTGGACCAGCAGGCTCCTGGAGGCTTTCTCCTGCTGGTATTCTGCCTGTTGCCTTTTGTGCCCGCCTGCAGAGCGAGGAGGGGGCGGAGGTGGCAGTGGTTTGGCTCACACAGTTCCCTCTGTGCTCGGGCCTCGTGGCCATAAAATCACCTAGCTACTGCCAAGTCAGCTGGCTGAGCAGTGACTCCCATTAGGAGGAATGTCCTGGAACTTCTCACAGGTTAACAACCAAATGAGTAACAAATTCACAAAGTGAAATTCTTCACTTCAAAAATGTGCCTGTTTTCAATTCAACAAAGCATTTGTAAAGTGATTTTTTTTTCCCTCTGGTGGATGACATCTTATTTATAGCTCAATATAAGTGAGGCACAACAGATGTGGGAGAAATACAGAGTCAGGTAAACACATGGCTGGGTCCTGGTTTCTCCATTGGCTGGAGGTGTTGCGGTAGTGGAAGAATTTGTGCCAAGTCAGAGTGTTTTTCTCTTGCTGTTCTGTCCCGAGCCTAAGAGCTTGGTGTGATGTTCCTTTATGTCACACTTCTGTGCTTCCAGAAAGTCATCTAAGCTTCATGTGAAATAAAACACACGAATCTCCAGATAACTGAGAAGAAGCTGATTTCAACTGACTTGTTCATCGGTTAGGTCTAGAGCAGGGGGAGCTGACGGCATTAAAGAACATAAAATCAACAGGACTAAACAGCAGCATCAAGTGAGATCCTGGTTACTGCCTTCTCTTATAAAATGATGCTCCCTTTTGGCTTAGCCATCACCATTTTGATGTTCAGATTGTCCCTGAGATGGACAACAGCTTTGGGTCTTATAAGCCAGTGAGCAGGTGGGATAAGATCTCTAACTCTTGGTATGAAGCAGGGTCTGGGGTTGCTCTGCCATCTCCCCAGAGGGCCTTGGGCAGACTCCTCACTCTTCTTGGCCACATCTGACTCTTGCCCTGGGTCTCAGCCTGTGTGACCTCCTCCCTGACCTCCTGGACTGGGTCAGATGGCCCTAACACCATGTACCTCTCCTCTCTGCCCTACTCGGCCCTGTGGGCCCTGGGAGGGCGCTGACTGTCTCTTTCAGTTATCTTGGTACCCTAACCCCTGCCATAACACCCGGTGTATGAGAGAGGGATGCTCACTCCCCCACCCAGGTCAGAATTCCGTAGCCATGGATACAGAAGGGCGGGTCCTACATTCCCACCTGGCCCTCCCAGCACAGGGCTGGAAACATCATCAGAACAAACCTTCACCCTCAGGCCTCTCCCAGCCCTCCTCACACCCTGCAGTCAGTCTCTCCTGCTCAGCGTCCCTTCCCATCTCTTCCAGGGACAGCTCCCAAACTGCCCCTTTCTCCTTAGACTCCTTGCTCAGGGCTCATCTCTCCCTCAAGACGATCCTATGGTCAGCCCTCTATCCCCTTCTTGCTTTTTTTTTTTTTTAATAAAGTTTGCATAGACGTTTAACTTCCCTTAAGATGCAAAGATCACCAGGGAACTGCACTCAGGTCAAGAAACTGCATGGCCAGGGCCCAGAGCACCGTGGGGACCCTATGCAGTTTCTTTCCCCTCAGCCCAAAGCTAGGGCATGAGGCCCCCTCCAGCTAGTCCAGGCTGCCCTGCTGCCTGTGGCAATGAAATCGGCACAGTGAGGTGTCAGAACAGCCTCCTGTCCTCCAAGGGCCATGCTCTTCCCTGGCCAGCACTCAGCAAGCACCGACCTGCAAGGGTCTCCCACAATCATGCTCGGGCAGCAGATCAGTGATCGCTGGCTGAGAGGGTCTTCATCTGGGTCCCTGGACCCTGTGGGTCCAAGTAGAGAATTCAGGGTGGCCACAACTCGGGTGGGAAAAAATTACACTTTTCTTTTCATGAACCTTTAACTGGAAGGTCACATTCCCTTCCAGTACATGGTTAGGAGGCCCCATATCTCTGTCCTCAGTCACAAATATTTTCATCTCACAGCACAGTTGTCATGGGCTGCTCAGAACACCTTTGCAGCGTTTACTCCTTTGCATGTACAATACGATGATAACTCGTTTTCTGTATCATTGGTTTCCCTTGCAGCTGTACTGATTTCAATATCTAGAAACTTTGACTTGGGAAAGTCCCCATGGGCCCCCAGAGAGGACCAGAAGGCCTAGGAAAACTGGACAGAAGTTGTGGACAACGGTAGAGAGAGATGCAGGGAGGTGATGGGCTGGTGGTCCCGCATGGGATGGTCCAGGAGACAGGGAGGAAGGACCAGATTGTTCTGAGCTGTCTTAGGTCAAAGGTTGACCTCAAATTGGAGCCTAAAGAAACATGGTTTAATTGACAGTGACAGAAAATTGACAAAAGTTAATACAACCAGAAATCGGAATGAACTAGAGTCGTAACTTGAAAAGAGGTGAGGAGAAGCAAGTGAATTAGAATGTTCAGTTTTAGTAGTTCTGAGCACAGTTTGAATGAGCTAAGAGATAGTTTCAGTTTCTACCACGGGCCCATGGTCCATGATCCCAAAACCCCTATGGCCCTCCATGCTTTGGGCTACAGAATGTCCAGATCTTTTTTCTTTTTTAGCTTTTTAAAAAAATTTTTATTTTATTGAAGTATAGTTGATTGACAGTGTTGTGTCAATTTCTGCTGAATAGCAAAGTGATTGAGTTATTCATATGCATGCATTTTTTTTCATTTTCTTTTCCATTATGGTTTATCACAGGATACTGAATATAGTTCCCTAGCTGCCGAGTAGGGACTTGTTGATTATCCATTTTCTATATAATAGTTTGCATCTTCTAACTCCAAACTCCCACTCCATCCCTTTTGTACTCCTTTCCCTCTGGCAGCCACAAGTCTGTTCCCTGTGTCTGAGAGTCCATTTCTGTTTCATAGGTAAGTTCGTTTGTGTCATATTTTAGATTCCACATATAAGTGATATCATACGGTATTTGTCTTTGTCTGACATACCTCACTTAGTGTGATCATCTCTACAGCCATCTTTGTTGCTGCAGATGGCATTATTTCATTCTTTTTTATGGTTGAATAGTATTCCACTGTATATACTTACCGTATCCTCTTTACCCATTCATCTGTTGATGGACATTTAGGTTTCTTCCATGTCTTGGCTGTTGTAAATAATGCTGCTGTGAACATAGGGATGGATGTGTCTCTTTGAATTATAGTTTCATCTTCTTCAGTTATAACGAGGTATCATGGTGGATGAGAAAGGGACTTTGAGGCTTATCAGGAAAGGAGATTCCACCTCTGACTTTACAGTGGGGCCCTTTTTTATGGTTGCAGAAACCCCAGTTCAGCCCCAAGTTAATGGAAGTGATTCACCCAGACAGCCCATCTGCCCACCAGCTGGCTCTTGCTTGCTGCTCCTCCGTCCTTCTCTATGCCCTGAGCACCTACAAGGGTGCTAGAGATCCACCCCAGTCCTGATGAGCCTCCCTTAACGCTGCTTGGTATGGAACAAGCTCCAAAGCGAGACAGCAAGCGTCAGTTAAAGTATGAACTAGTGAAAGCCTTAGACCAAGTTCAGAGGCAATAACTTGTGTTGGGCTGAAGACAGGCACCCACAGACATTCTCTGTGTGTTGCTCTGGGTGGTGGTGTAGAGTCAGGGTAAGGCAGGCACTTGGTTGGTAGAAGACCTCTGTCTTTATCCCTGCTGACCATGCATGGAAGAATCAGAGAGTATCAGTTTATGACCGGCCTCCTCTATGCCCCATACGTGCATCCAACAGCTTTATGAGGAGGGAATGTTATTCCCATTTTTCAGATGAAAAAGCAAGTTCATCCAGCTTAAGTGATTTATCCAAGGTCAATTACTAAGTAATTGGGATTTGAAGAAGCAGAGTTGGGATTTGCAACTCCCTCCTCTTGTGATCTCTCTCCCATTCTCATGCAGACACACACACACACACACAAACTCCCTTCTCTTGTGATCTCTCATTTCCATACACACACATACACAAACACTCGCACATAGCTGACGGTTTGAGAGAATGGCACTAAACAGACTGACCACCAGGTGGCGCCCTGGTGCCACGGTTGAGGCCTCTGATCCCACTGACGCTGTTCATTCCAGGAAAAAAAAAAAAAAAAAAAATCAAGAATGGCCTGGAAAGTAGGGATGGGGTGTCTGGAGGTGGTGGGCTTGGGCCAGGATGAGCCCACCAGCGCTGGCTATTGAGTACAGAGGCCCCACCTAAAGAGGTCTATTTCCCATTCACCTTCCAGGAAATTGACAGCAGGGAGGCTTAAAAATGGGAGATTGTTTTGTAATAATTAATTGTAAAAGTTCAGTGTGTTCCCAGGTCCCCACCATTCAATGTTCTTATCTAACTACTCCACCCCAAGTACATTCAGTGACTAAAAGTCCAGCATAGGAGAAAACAGTTAAAACCAAGTACACATGTTTACTTTCTCCCAATCCAAGTTTATACACACCAGCTCCCCAGAACCTACCTTTGAGGCCCTATGCCTTACAGCATGATATGCGTGCCAATTGCAGGCCATGGACCTGCTGTGACTGTCTGATTTTCCAGGCTCCATGCTGACCCCAGGGCAACCTCTCACCGTGGCAGGCATTTCATAGTGTGCTGCTTGCCTCCTTTTTTTTAAATCTTTTTAAAATGCACTCTCATATATTTTAATTTTTTTTCTTCTAGTTTTATGGAGATACAGTTGATAGCACTGTATAAGTTAAAGGTGACCAGCATAACGATTTGACTTGCACACAGCATGAAATGATGACCACATCGGTTTAATCTTTTACAGAGTACAAAGTCAGGGATGCAAAGGGAGTTGTTTGCTTTCTTTTCCATAACTTAGTGTCTATTTCATGCATCTGTTCCATCAGAATACAAACCTTAATGCATTCTGATTCCTCACTGATTACAGACACTGGCTCAAAGTTTAGAGGACGAGAGTGAGTGTGAGAATGAGTGTGTTGTGTGTTTGTGTGTGTACGTGTGTGCAAGACAGAATCTGGCCTTGGGTACCACCTGTGCCCCCGGAAGTGAGACTGTCCTGTCCCCAACATCCTTCTGGTCTCAAGCTTTCCCTACAGCTTCTGTGCCAACTTGGGGGTGGGCAGGGAACTCACCAGGCAACTTCTCCCAGGTATAGTAATCCCTGGGGCTCAGACTGCAGCCCACCTCTCCCTGGAGCTCAGGGGGTGTGAGGTGAGAGGTGGGGTGGGGTGGAGTGGGCTTAGGGCTGCCCTTGGATCCCGAGAGGCCGTCTTGGGCTTCTGGATCTCCACCCTCCTGCCTGGTCTTGGTGGGAGGGTGGGGTAGTAAGAACAGTATTCTCACTGCATCCTCCCCAGTGCTGATCTGACAGGGCACGTACTCTCTGTCTACAGGACATGTTTGGAAGACCAAGACCAAGAAAGACCATGTGGCAGCTCCCAGCAGCATGGGCACATTTTGGCTGTCCTGGTGACTCAGGGCTGTGAGTGGTGTTTGGAGGGAGGGGGTTGGAATGACAAGCATCCTGAGATACAGAAGATGCTTCTGTCCATAGAGATGGCCCCAGAGGGGCCCAGAGGACACTTACTTTCCACCCTGCAGCATCCCTGTGTGGCTTGAGTCAGAGGAAGCACAAAGAGAAGGGAAAAATTTAGCTGTCGTGAAAACATGCTGCACTGCCTATGGACAGGGAATGGAGTAGAGAGTGGGGAAGGGGCAGCCTCAGGGCCATGTGACAAGTGGTCCCATCTCTGAAGTCTGCTCTCCTGGGCAGTGGGAGCAGGTGACCGCAAACCACTGAAACTGGGGCATGGGAGGTGGCTGAACAGGCCCTAGATAGTCTGGCCACGGCCTCTGATGGCCCTGCACAGAGATAAGAAGGATCCAGGGAGGAATACTGGCTACGCCAACACGTTTTCAACACTGCCCAACATGCTTTTGAACTGTGGTGTTGGAGAAGATGCTTGCGAGTCCCTGGGACAGCAAGGAGATCAAACCAATTAATCCTAAAGGAAATCAACCCTGAATATTAATTGGAAGGACTGATGCTGAAGCTCTAATACTTTGGCCACCTGATGTGAAGAACGGACTCATTGTAAAAGACCCTGATGCTGGGAAAGATTGAAGGCAGGAGGAGAAGGGGACGACAGAGGATGAGATGGTTGGATGGCATCAACGGACATGAGTTTGAGCAAACTCTGGGAGAGAGTGAAGGACAGGGAGCCTGGTGTGCTGCAGTCCGTGAGGTTGCAATGAGTTGGACACGCCTGAGTGACTGCACAACAGCGCTCTTTCGCCCTTCCTCTGTCTGGGCTGAGATCTGCTTCTGGGCAGTGTTTTCAAACATACTTTATTTTGGAGAATCTCGAGCCCACACAGACAGAACTGTATTATGAACACTGGGACACACCCAGCAACCCCAACAGTTAACTCCTGCCCACTCTTGCCCCGCCACACCCACACCTCTTGCCGCCCCTCTATTATTTTGAAGCAAATCTCAGGCACCACATCATTTCATCCGAAAATATCTCAGCACACATCTCTAAAAGATGGCAGGGCCACCAAGGCGGTGGTGGCAGCAAAAGCCCAGAATCAGATGTCCAGTTATCTGAGAGGGGGCCGAATTTCTTTTCCAGGTTTTCTAAGTCAGGATCCACCCAGAGTGACCGAGGGAGGCCCCTCTGGGATCTTCCTTTTCAACTTTTCATTTTGAAATAATTTCAGACTTACCACAAAGTCACAAAAATAGTACAAAGAATTCCCATTGTACTCTTCACCCAGATTCTTCCAACCTTACCATGTTACATAACCACAGCACAACTATCAAAATCAGGAAATTAACATGCCTGAAGTACTATGATCTCATCTACAGATCTTACTTAAATTTTGCCAGTTCAGTTGTCTCCTTTCATCTGGAGGCGTTCCTCAGTCTGGCTTTATCTTCTTTTGAGGGGAGGAGGAGTGAGTATTGGCCACTTGTTTTGTAGAATTTGGGTTTGTCTGATGTTTCCTCCTGATTAAATTTGGGTTATGCATTTTTGGCAGGCACCCGCACCCGTTCAGTGTACCCTTTTGGGGGCACACGATGTCTGATTTCTCTACTGTGAAGCTATCATTCTTTTGCTTTGTAATTAATAATGGTCCGTGGGAAGGTATTTTAAGACCATGTAAATGTTTTGTTTTTCCTCTTTTTTCTTCTGCCTACTCATTTTAGAATTCTTTGTTGATTCTTGCTTGAAAAAAATGGTTACAGAGGAGTTGATTAAATAGTTTTCTGTGTCCATTCTTCCTTTTACATCCAATGCTTGAGATTTCTTCTGTGAGGAAGACTTTTCCTCTCTCCTCATTCATTTGTCTATTTTGGAGTAACTCATAGACTCTTAGTTTATTCAGTGGCTTACAGGTCATTACCATCACCTTTTATTCTATTGTTCAAATTGTCCCAGGTTTGGCTCTTGGGAGCTCTCTCAGGTGGCATCCATGTCCTTTTTTTAATAAGTTTTTTTTTTATTGATGTGGACCATTTTAAATATCTTTTTGGAATTTGTTATAATATTGCTTCTGTTTTGTGTTTGGTGTTTTGGCCACAAGGCATTGGGGTCTTAGCTCTCTGACCAGGGATTGAATTTGCACCCCCTGTACTGGAAGGTGAAGTCTTAACCACTGGACCCCCAGGGAAGTCCCGGCTTCCATGTCCTTTTGACATGTCCTTATCATTTGTGAGTGTTTCTATGCTCTCTGCCATCACCAGATGCTCCAGGCTCATCTTGGACCTTTGGTGAGTTAGCCCTGGAGTGAGCTTCTTCTCTAAGGAGCCTGGTTTGCTTCACTGAGAATGGTGAGTAGGAACCAAGATCTAGGTGCTGGGTGCGCTCACTGCTCTTGGGCCATCTCAGCAGATGAAGCTAGGAAACATGTACGTAAAAAAACATATATGTGTATATATGTGTGTGTGTATATATATAGTATTCTCGCCTGGGAAATCACAAGGGCAGAGGAGCCTGGTGGGCTACAGTCCATGGAATCACAAAGAGCTGGTCATGGCTGAAGTGACTGAGTATGCACACACGAACACATATATATTGTGTGTGAAGATATATAATATCTTCATGGAGTCTCAAAAAGAGCTAGACATGACTTAACCACTAAACAACAACAAAAAAACACCACTAAACAATAAAATCAAAACCTATGAGTTACATGTAGGTACTATTAGTTATATATTATATGTATGAGTGTATTTATGATACATAATATATGTATATATATTGAAAACCATGAATTATATGTATATGCTATTATATGCATACCACATATAGTATGCATATATGTACACATATTAAAAATCGTGATTTCATGCTGATACCCTCATCTCCAAGCCAACACCAAAGGATTCCTTTTAGCTTCTCTTTTCCTTATTTGTAACTCCTCTCTCCAATCTCTCCAACCTCTCTCCTCCATCCAAGTGACTTGGATCTTATTATCCACAACATATTACCCATTTGCTCGATTCTGGGATGCACATAAACTGGTTGTATAATTGCCTTCTCAATGACCAATAGACACATGAAAAGATTCTCAACACAGCTAGTTATTAGAGAAATGCAAATCAAAACTATTGAATACAATGAGGTACCACGTCACACCAGCTAGAATGGCCATTGTCAAAATGTCTACAAATAACCAACGCTGGAGCCGGTGTGGAGAATAGGGAACACTCCTACACTGCTGGTGGGGATGTAAGCTGGTGGAGCCACTATGGAGAATAGTATGGAGGTTCTTCAGAAAACGAAAACTAGAACTACCATGTGATCCAGAAAGCCCGCTCCTGGGCATGCATTCAGAATTGCTTTCCTGTGCTCCTCTGAAAAAGATACCTACCCCTTAGGGAATAAAAGATGTATACAGGTCTCTAGGCGGCTTCCCAGGTGTCGCTAGTGGTAAAGAACCCACTTGCCAATGCAGGAGACATAAGAGACCTGGGTTCGATCCCTGGGTCGGGAAGATCCCCTGGAGAAGGAAACGGCAACCCACTCCAGTATCCTTGCCTGGAGAATCCCCTGGACAGAGGAGCCTGGTGGGCTACAGTCCTTAGGGTAGCAAAGAATCAGACATGACTGAAGCGACGTGACACAGCATAGCACGGCACAGGTCTTTATGTTTTTAGCCTCAGAGGTTATAATAGAAATATTGTTTTCCAAAGCTTCTTAGACGAGTTTTCCCCTCCCTCCCCTTCAGTGTAGATGTGTAATTCGTTTGTAAAACTCTTCATTTCATTGTTTACTGATTGATTGTACCCCATTTGGGGCTTCTTTCCATCTCTGTTATTTTAAAAAAAGGTTTTGACAAATTTGTGATTGCCAAGGGTGGGGGATAGTTAGGGAGTTAGGGATGGTCACGTACACACTGCTATATTTAAAATGGATAGCCAACAAGGACCTACTGTGTAGCACATGGAACTCTGCTCTACGTTATGTGGCAGCCTGGATGGGAGGGGAGTTTGGGGGAGAATGGATCATGTCTATGTATGGCTGAGTCCCTTCACTGTTCACCTGAAACTATCACAGCATTGTTAATTGGCTATATTCCAATACAACATAAAAAGTTCAAAAAACTGTCTTGAGAGCATGCACTCTTAACATGATTCTAAAAATCAGAGCTATTCAGGTTAGTGTATTCACGCATCACACCCTCCAACCCCTGTGCCCTGGTCAGCCGTCTTTTCCACTTGGTTCCCGCCGCTGCATGTAAGCACTCTGAGCAGTGTCAGTTTATCCTCCCTGTGCTTCCTGTATACAAACAAGCAGGTGTTTGCATGTTGCCTTTCTCACTCCTTTTTCTCTCCTGTGGTAGACACTCATTCACACTGTTTGCTTTTCTGTTCAACAATATCTCCTGGCAGTCACTCCATTTTCAAGTCTCTTTGATCCAAACACCCCTCTCCACCTTTGCATTTTTCCTGCACCACCTGTTTGTTGGAGAAACTGGCTGTTTGTCCCGCAGTTTCCCACAGGAAGGTCCTCACTTTGTGTGTTGCATGCCCGTGTTATGGCCGAGCCAGTTCTCCTGTCTTCGTATTTTCTCCCATTAGTAATTGCATCGAGAAGCTTGATCAGAGGCAAGCGTGGTTTCTCAGGCAGAAGACTCAGAGTTAAAAGGAGGCCCTGGCAAAGCAAGGGTGGCCTCTGTGTAGGTGCAAATGTATGCCTGACAGGCAGGCTCTACGTGTGCTCCCCAGATACTGTCAGGTGGCTAGCTGGATCCTTTCATGTGAGCTCTGTCCTCTGTCTAAAATCGTTTCATCCCTCCCCGGGAAGGAGAAGGGGACGACAGAGGACAGGATGGTTGGGTGGTATCGTGAACTCAATCGACATGAGTTTGAGCACTCTGGGAGAGAGTGAAGGATAGGGAAGCCTGGTGTGCTGCCCTTCATGGTGTCACACGATTGAGTGACTAAACAAGTATTTTTGGTGTCTGAAGATAATTCTAGGGACTTGCACTTCTTAATCCCTAAAGCAGGTGGGTCGGATCCACCCTTTTTTCATCCTTTCCAACCTGTGGTGCTAAGGTGGAGAGGTGTTAGTTCATTGCTCTGAAACTGCAACAGTCCAAGGGTTCCAGAGTTCCTGCCCATGATACCCTAAGTGACCAGTAGAGGGAGATGTTACTCAAGAAAACTCACTCTTGCCCCGGCTACAGGGGATCCTCCCCTCTGCCTGGGTTTATCTGGGCCCGGGAACTGGGTATTCCTCCATGCTCTCCTGGGGCATGCCTGCATCACCTCACCAAGGCTGCCTCCCACTCCTCCTGTCCGAGCTCTTCTTTGTAAGCCACACTGCAGGGGCTCCTGCAGCTCCTAGGAGCTGCCATCAGCTCCTAGCGAAGGATGCTCATAGCAGATGCTCATTCAGGCTTGGAGGCTGGGTGGACTGATGTCTGGTCTGATGCAAACTGAGGTCAGAATGGAAAGAACTGATTGGCTGTATGTCGTGAATAGAAACTTCTCGCTTTTAAAGAAGGAACGTGGGTCATCCTAGATTTTTTTTGAAAAAAAGGAGAAACCAGAATTGATTTTTTATTTTGCATCCTCCCTCTGGGGGAGGATGGCTTTTTGCTGAAAAAGTCAAACATATTTAGAAAGGAATAGAACCCCTACCCCACCCCAAATGGCCTAAGCTCTATCAGAATCAGTGGCCCCCTTTTCAGTGAGTGTGGGTGTTTTCTTTCATCACATGAGATTACTGAGCAAGCAACCTCCAGTCTCCTCGCCCCTTTTGCACCATATTTCTTTCCCCTTTAGAGCAGAAGCTCTCTGAGGGCAGAGCTGGATGGGGCCCAAGTGGAAAAGAGCCAAAAGGAGGGTCTGGGGGCCCCTAGAGGGAGGTGCCATTTCACCTGCTGCCCCTGGGCTTCAGGCGGTGGGTGCGCCAGGTGTGCCATTGTGGCCTGCTGGCTTGTTGCCCACGAGTCACCTGATCAACTCACAGCATGTGCCGAGGGGCTTGGACACATGTGCATGTGTCTCTGGGCTTTACACTCTCTCCTTTCAGGGAGATCTGAATTGCCACGATGGTGGAAGGCTCAGAGGCTCCTGGCCCCAGCGCCCTCATCCTCACGTGTGTGGGTCCTGGGCCCGGGCTGCTCTCTGTCCGCTGCTGCTGACTTTGCTGACTGCCTATCTACCTTCTGGGCCTGGGGTTTCAGCAGGGCAACCCGCCCCCTCCCCTCTGCCCCTACCACCAGGGACCACACAGATTGAGTGGCACTGTCCTTGTGAGGACGGTGTGTGAGGCTGTGATGAGCTTCGGGGTCTCATCTGGGCAGTAGAAATGACAGTGGGCCCCACTATTCACAGGGAAGTTGGGGACTCTGGTCAGAACTTCAACTCTAAAGCCAACCTCGGCCGGAAACCTTGGCCAGGAGGTTGAGCATCAGGTGGGCAGTGCTGTGCTGGAGGCGTTGAGAACCGACTGGCCGTCAGATGGTGAGGAACGCTGAGAGCAGTCATCACACATTAAAGTTAACAACTGAGTGAATTGTTGAAGCAGAGGTGGCAAGTACCTAAGCTCCGGTCCCAGGACGGGACTGTGCCATCACCTGTTGCCTTGTAGGTTTCATGTCTGTTTCCTGGGTGCTGGAGCACCAGCTGGTGCTGGGCTGTGTGCGGCTTCAGCATCGTCGCCACGGAGGCCTCAGGTTTCCCAGCACAGTGCAGGTGGGGTCAGCTCGGCACACCTGGACTGTGGGCCTGACTGCCCAGCAGGGGGAAGGGCTGAGCCCTGAGCACACAGCCCTCCTGTGCTGAGTAGGTGTGTGGCTGGGGCCCCAGGGCCTGGCTTTCAGGAACTCCTCCTGACGGGGGTAAGAGGGTGTGGTCCTGTTTTCTCTTCCTCTCTTTTTGGCAGAGGCTCCAGGGCCTCTGTGCTCTCAGGCCCCTTCGGCTCATCCTAGGTCAGCAGAAGATGGATGGGGAGAGAATGGGGTTCTGAGACGGGGACTCTGAAGGCCTGGCAGGCATCTGGAGCAGGCCAGGATTTAAGCCCTGCTTGGCTGGACTCAAGGTCAGGGTCACCGAGGCATCTTGCTGGACTTTGAGCTGCTGAGTGGCATTGAGTGGGAGGCATCTCTTGGGTCCAGGTCCTCAGGGCACAGCAGAGGCCCCCCCAAGGCTGGCCCATCCACTCCTGGAGGGAGAGATGGGCTCCCTGGGGTGTGTGTGGCCCTTTCCTGAGCCCCCTTCCTATACATGTGTCCCTGACATCCTGCTTGGGGCCCCATGGGGCAAAATCAGTGGCAAAAGTGCCCGGGTGTGATGGTGCCCTTTGGGGAGGGGTAGTGAGCAGAACAAGGCCTGTGGATGACCCACAGTGGCAACCTCCCAGAGAGAGGGGGCAGAGGGGCCTCACCTGACCAGTCTCCCTGTGCAGGGAAAGGCAAGGCTGGGGGACCCCTTGCCACCCTGATGGGTAGGGAGGGCATGAAGGGCAGAGCTCCGCTCTGCGGCAGGACCCAGGTGGGCAGCCCCAGGTCCACAGTGCAGAAGGACCTGAGTGGATGGACGGATGAAGAGAACATGGTCCATCCACACAACGTGATGTTATTCATTCTTGAAAAGGAGGGACATTCTGACACCTGCTACTAGGCGGATGAACCTCAAGGACATTACACCCTGGGGAAGAAGCTGGTCACAGAAAGACAAACACCTGGTGACTACACTCAGACAGGGTCCCTGGAGTCGTCACATTCCAAGGGACAGGAAGGTGTGGCCCCAGGGGCTGGGGTGAGGGGACAGAGTGTCAGTCCTGGCTGATGAGCACACCCTAGGGATGGATGGTGTGATGGTGGATGTCCTTGTCACTGAGCTGCATTGGAAATGGTTAAAATGGTAAATTTCATGTCATGGATATTGTACCACCATTTTAAAAATAAGTTAAAATTATGGTTTTAAAATTGCAAGGAGTTGAAGCAAAACTGGAGGTGTGAAGAGAGAATTCCCAAAGCAGAGGGCAAGGAGCTGAGTGGAAGGATTGTGGGGGGTCCCCAGGGGCAGGTTCCAGGTGTGTGGCCACGGGCATCCGTCTTCTCAGTTGAGAGGGGGACCACAGGGTCAGCAAGCCTCCAAGACCTCTGGGACGACCCCAGAACATGCAGGGGGACTGGCCCAGAGGCGGCTCAGGGCCTAGGAGATGCCCAGGTGGCCAAGAACAGCTACGGGGCAGAGCAGCTGGGGCCTGGGGACTGCCCACCGCTGCGAGCAGCCCTGGCCTTGAGCTCACCGTGCAGCGGGGGACCTGGCGGCCCGAGGACAGGGGACAGCATGGGGGCGGGAGGAAGCCCCCCAGGTCAGGAAGAAAGGGCTGCTGGGTGGTACTTAAGCAGCTCCTGAAGAAGCCTGCCTGGGCCCACACGGTGTTCTCCTTCTTTTAAAACTGGAGAATGGCTGGTTTACAAATGTCGCGTTAGTTTCAGGTGTACAGCATAGTGGTCCAGTTACATACACACATACATACATATTCTTTTTCATATCCTTTTCCATTATAAGCTGTTATAAAATATTGAGTACAGTCTCCTGTGCTCCACAGTAGGTCCTTGTTGGTTATCTATTTTATATACAGAAATGTGTATTTGTTAATCCCAAATTCATCATTTATCACCCCCCTACCACCACCTTCCATGGACTGGGGCCTGGGGACTGCCCACCGCTGCTAGCAGCCCCGGCCTTGAGCTCACCATGCAGCGGGGGACCTGGCGGCCCGAGGACAGGGGACAGCATGGGGGCGGGAGGAAGCCCCCCAGGTCAGGAGGAAAGGGCTGCTGGGTGGTACTTAAGCAGCTCCTGAAGAAGCCCGCCTGGGCCCACACGGTGTTCTCCTTCTTTTAAAACTGGAGAATGGCTGGTTTACAAATGTCGCGTTAGTTTCAGGTGTACAGCATAGTGGTCCAGTTACATACACACATACATACATATTCTTTTTCATATCCTTTTCCATTATAAGCTGTTATAAAATATTGAGTACAGTCTCCTGTGCTCCACAGTAGGTCCTTGTTGGTTATCTATTTTATATACAGAAATGTGTATTTGTTAATCCCAAATTCATCATTTATCACCCCCCTACCACCACCTTCCATGGTTTACCAAGTGGTGCAGTGGTAAAGAATCTGTCTGCCAGTGCAGGAGATGTGGGTTCGATCCCTGGATCGGAAAGATCCCCTGGAGAAGGAAATGGCAACCCACTCCAGCACTCTCGCCTGGAGAATCCCATGGATAGAGGAGTCAGGCAGGCTACAGTCCATGGGGTCACGATGAGTCAGACACAACTGCGCACGCAAGCACCACTTTCCACAGTGTTTCATTTCTAATGACAAATTCTTAGCTTGCTCTCAGAGGGGCCTGGGGTGATTTGTGGGGACACACAAAATACAGCAAGGGGTGTACCCAAGTTCCATTTTGGTTGACCCAACATCACTAGCACCTCCTTTACAGAGGTGGGGAACGGGGCTCAGCAGGGAGCAATGAATACCCAGAGGCTCAGGGCTAGGGTGGTCCGTATTGTTCAGGCTTCAGAGCCTCAGTTCAGTCTCTGACTCACTGCCACTCCCCTCTGTCCCACCTCACCCCTGAGGTCTAGGACCACGCTGTGTCGGCTGACGAATGCAGTCTCCTTGCCTGGGAAAGAAGTTGCTCTTGGGGCCTGACTTAGTGCTTCATTTCCACTAGGTTTTTTAAGCACAGGTTGCCTTGTAGATTTTCTCAATGGCCCCAGGCTTCCTGAGCCTCCCTCTGGAGGTTCCCTCCTAACCCTTCCCTCTCTCCCTGCTTCTGTCCTGGGTCCCCACCTGGAGGAGGGGGCAGTCTGATGGGGAGACACCAGGTGGGCGAGGGTTTGTGCTGGGGCTGTGGGCACCAGTGGGGGACAGCCCTGCAGGGACTGGCATCGGGCTCTCCTGTTGGGAGACAAAGAGGGGCCCCCCAGAAGGCTGTCAGCCTGTGGTCTCACCCCATCTGGGGAGGCCACACTTGCCTCGGCCCAGACCCAGCATCCCACCTTGCCCTTGGGGCTCAGAGTCCTTTCCTCGGGTGCCTGGGAGCCACAGTGGAGGCGATGAGTTCAGCATCAATCTGATCTCTGCCTCGTGCTCACCGCGTCCTTAGGCAGCAGTTTCCCATCCAGAAAATGGGTCCAGGGCTTGCCTTGGGCAGCAGAGTCCAGGCAGACAGCAGGAGGAACCCAAGCTCTGCCATGGGTCTCACGCTCTCCTTGGTTCCCGGTCTGGTCCCCCTCCCCTCGCTCAGGAGCAGGGGGCAGGGAGGTGGCCCGAGGGTCCAAGGTCGCATGGGACTGGGGGACGGGCCATCTTCTGCCCCCAGGTGGGCCCCAACACCAGCCCTGGCGCACAGCCTCTCTTTCTCAGGAAGACCGAGTTACCGAAACAGATAAATCAACCTGTCAAGAAGAAGCCTTGGAGAAAGAATCTCTCAACTCTCCCAGCCAAGAAGCTCAAAAGGGGAATTGTTCTCAGAGATGGAGGAGGAGACAACAGCCACCTTCTTCCCCAGCCCGTTGCCTGCGGGTGCCCCTCCTTCCACGTGTTCCCGGGAGCACCTGTGCCCAGCATCCCCTCACCCCCCACCCCATGATGAGGCTGCCGGCCTGGGACACGAGGCCAAGAGCCACTGTTTGGCCCCGTCCCAACCCTGACTATGACACCATCTTCTCAGAAACACAGTCTCTTGCCCAATCAGAGGAGGCCTGAGTCCTGAGCCACCCCCAGGCCAGTGCGAGAGGGGCTCGGGGAGTGGGCATCCCCCTGGGCAGAGCCCCGGTCAGTGTTACCAGAGGGCAGTGGGGACTGGGATGACTGGCCACCAGCAGGGTGCTGGGAGACCAGAACTGTGTCTCGGAGAAGTGGGGGCGACTTCCTCCTGGAGGGAAGGGGCAGACACCTGGGCTCCCAAACAGCTGTGTTTCCCTGTGCGGTTACTTGACTTCTTTGTGTGGTGATCTCTCCACGTGGAGGATGGGTGCCTTGTGGGATTTTGTGGTGCAGGTTGGATGAGTTCATCTGTGTTCCACGTGTCCTGCATGTGGTCAACGTGTCGTGAACGTGAGCTGAGATGATGACTGATTGGAAACCACCCCTTGGCACCTTCTCCTCATTTAACCCTTACCACAGCTGTGTAGGTGGGCATTAGTGTCCTTGCTCCCCGGGTAAGGAAGCAGAGGTGGAGCAGGGCAAAACTGCTGAGGCTTCACAGCGAAGGTCTGTAACCATTAGAAGGGCTCTTTCTGCCTCCAGACTCTGGTTCTGCTCTGTAAACAGGAGAGGGTGGTGCAGCAGGAGCAGGTGAGGGACAGGAAAGGGTCAGACAGGAGCCCAACCCCCATCACAGCCCCCTCCCCATGGGGCTGATCACAGCTTTGTCAGAGGGACTGTCACCAGAAGTGGTCCCTGGAGGAAGAGGCAGGGGAAGGAGGAGGAAGGAGGAGTTGGAAGGGGAGGGAAGGCAGGGGTAGGCAGAGGGAGGCAGGAGAGGAGAAGGAAGTAAACAGTAGCTACACTAATGAGCCCCAAACCAAAGGATAGTCTCAGAGTCCCACTGGCAAACCAGGAGTGTGTGGGCTGTGCTTCAAACCATAGTAAGAGGGTGACACCCACCTGCACCCCTCCCGGGCCCCAAGAAGGGCTGTCGTTAGCAGAAAATGCTCATTGAAAACTGGAAAGATTGCCCAAGAGAGGCTGAGTGAGGAGCCCTCTGTGAGCAGAGGAGCCAGGGGTCGGGGTCCTAGGGAGGCAGGAAGAGGAGGTGGCAGGCATGGGGCTCAGTGACCTCTGCTCACACAGGAAAAGGGGCTGCAGAGTGTCATCAGGTGGGTGTGCCACGCAACGTCACCAGGTGAGGGGGCCGTGGGGGTGGCCATCCTTCTAACTTCCTGGGGGAAAAGCTCGTCACTGTCAGGGACATGAAAGAACTGTCAAAGGCCCACAAAATGAGCTGCCTGGATTGTGAAACAGAAAACTCACTTCTGTTTGCTTTGTGACAACGTGGAAGCCACAGATGTTCCCTCCAGATGACAACCTGGCGTGACCTCCATCACCTCCTCCACATCACCTGTCCTCCTCTCCTGCTTCTACCCCCACCCTGTTCTGAAGCAGCTGCACCCATGCCTGGGGTTCATGGGTCAGGGGCCACAGGAGGAGATGGGCCAACAGGGAAATCCCACGGGGGAGGAGCAGGCTTCACAGGTCAGAGATCAAAGGTCAGATGGGCATTTATATTGATTCAAAGACATGTGGCTATTAAAGCTGGAGGTTAAGGACTGGCAAGTCCTTGAACAAGAAGCCAGGCTCACTGGGAGGAGAGAAGGAATCCCTTCCACTCGGAGGGCTAACCTTGAGCCAGGCAACGTGCCTGGGCTGCCCTGCCAGCAGTGCCATCAGTAGAGCCTCCCCTGACCTTGCAGAGGAATAACTTTATGCTGACACTGCAGCTGTGGGACTTAGAGAAGTCAGGTGATTCACCAAAGGTCTCACTGCTTCTGAGTGACAGGGCTGGGACAAGCAAAAGTGTCCGACCATGCGGGAAGGGGCCGGGTCACAGAGGTGAGTGTGGTCTGTACAGTGTGGGCTCATCTTGGGAAAGGAGGGGCTTGCTGAGGCCTGAAGACATTAAGGTGTTTGATCAGAGGATATGGAAGCTATTTTGTGTTCTAGACTAGGAATTTCTAAAGATGCACAAATGAGAATTGTTGATCCCAGGGACCAACAAAGTTGGAGAGGGAGTAACACATTTGAACCTCACTACCCTAGATGGTGGTTCAGGCTGAAATTAGAGAAATGCTCCCAAGTAAATCTATGGATGGGATATACTGATAGCTTACAGTGAATGATGTTGGATTCATGATCTTCAAAGAAGATTTAGCCTCAAGACCAGGGACCAGGCTTGATCACTCAAGAGCTTTTGTGTAGCAGAGTTTTACTAAAGTGAAAAAAGGGATAGAGAAAGTTTCTGACATAAACATCAGAAAGGGGGCAGAGAATGCCCACCCCCAGCTAGTCTTATATACTTTTTTCAGACCCACTCCCACAACATACATCTTAAATTAACAAGATTAGAAAGAACAGTAGAAAGATCTTACTAGACACACTCCCATAATATACATTTTAAGATGACAGGATTAGTCAGAAGGTTCTTGTTAAGGCAAAACATGTCCTCAAGCAAGATACATTGTTATATTGACCGAAAAGTGAAAGTTGCTCAGTCGTGTCCAGCTCTTTGCCACCCAATGGGGTGTTAATTCTCCAGGCCAGAATACTGGAGTGGGTAACCTTTCCCTTCTCCAGCAGATCTTCCCAACCCAGGATTTGAACTGGGGTCTCCTGCATTGCAAGCGGATTCTTTACCAACTGAGCTATGTTATATTGACTAAGACAAAGGAGTGTAGAAAAGAATTTGTTTGTTCTTTTCTCCTTGAGAACCCCAGGCCCCTTTCCCCTTCTCAAGGGCTATGGACCCCTTTCTCCTCAGGAACCCTGGACTTCTTATCAACCTAATGTATCTTGCTCAAGGACATGTTTCTCCTCCTTGGGAACCCTGGACTTCTTATCAACCTACCTAGGAACTGACTCTCTCAGTACTAGAGAAACTGTAAAGTGTCCACGGCATGGTGAGGCTAGGGAGGCAGGGTATGGCAAGCCAAGCTGCCCAAGGGAATGGGATGGCTTTGGGAAATGGTGGGTTTCTCTTTGAAGACGACAGCTCCTTTTCCCATCTGACAGCATCCGTCCCACTTCTCTGGGGGTAAGAACTCCACCTTCCCTAGGGGCCACCCCTCCTTCATTCTCAGACTATGCAGCTCTGTGGGGCTGCCCCTGTCCCTGGATGTAGGGAAAGGATGTGACCCAGGCATGGCCAGACAAAGTTACCATGTTGAGTTAAGGGAAAGGCCTTGGGTCTAATCCAGCCAGAGAGATTCAGGCTCAGTGCTGCAGTGCGAACCACTGGGAAAGGCGCTTTCTGGGCTGGACTTGCATCTACCAAGACAGGATATGGAGCTGTTGGGCTGGGGGAGCAGTTAACTCTATGTATGTGCATGTGCGTGTATCATGTGTGTGTAAGGGCACGTGCAGAAGACAAACTTGTGAATCAGATAAAAGTCAGACCAAATTCACTTAGTCTTTTAGCATTTAATGAAACTTACTCTCACCCAAGGGTTTCCCTAGTGGCTCAGACGGTAAAAAATCTGCCTGCAATGAAGAAGAACTGGCTTCAATTACTGGGTCGGGGAGATGCCCTGGAGAATGAAATGGCAAGCCACTCCAGTATTCATGCCTGGAGAATTCCATGGACTGAGGAGCCTGGTGGGCTACAGTGCATCAAGTCACAAATAGCTGGACATGATTGAGTGACTAACACACACACACACACACACACACACACACACACACACACTCTCATCCACACACCACTCCTCCCAGCATCTATTATCCTGTCTTCCTCCAACAGCCCTTCCTCAATACAAGGTGGGCTCCTGGGGCTCCACCCCAGGCCAAGCCAGCTCGTGTTTCTCCTTCCCGTGACCACAGTCGTGGGTGCCGATGTGGGCACACTATCTAAGCTGGACCAACCAGAGGCAATCTTAGGACTCTGGTAGGAGTTATGTGAGCAAACGTTTTCTCTTGCTGGCCTGCTGGCAGCTCTCCTGTCACTCATGAGGAATAATATGTCTGAAATAGGGCCGAAACAGTAGTGGGTCCAAGAAATAGAAAAAAAGAGAAATTAGCCTAAGCCTTGAGTCAAATTGTGACTAAAGCCAGGCTAACCCAGACTTTTCAGTTATATGCCAGTTAACTTACTTTTACTTAGGTCTGTTTTATGTGGGATTTTCTGTCCCTTACAGTTAAAATAGTCCTGAAGAGTCAATTAAGAGAAGATTCCTATTCTAAGAACTAGAAATAGCTGAATAATCTAGAATTAAACAAGGAGACTCTAAAATGTATGATCAAAACATTTAAAAAGATAAAATAAGAAAAACAATCTTAAAGTGAGACAGGTAAACAATAACCAAATAGGTCTTGAGAAATAAAAGTGTATTAAATAATATTCACAACTCAATATCTCTCATTTACACAGAGAGAAATAGGGAGATGATAGAAAGTTCTGAGAAAACTCAACAGAAAGAGATAAGAAGAAGAAAAATGTAACAGTGATGTTAAGAGATTGGGAGACAGAATGAAATGTTCCAGATACGTATTCTCTCCAGGAGAAGGAAATAGTGAAGAAAGATTGAAGAAACACATCAAGTTCACAAAACTGAAATAAAAAGAAATCGACACCTATATAATCACACATCAATATAAAACTGCAAACAGGGCAGACAAGGAGACAAAGAAGTGAAACAGGAATGCTAATGAGGCTGACAGTGGACTACCGAGAAGAAATGACGGATGCCAGGAGACAATGGGATAAAGCCATCACATACCTGGGGAAAAATGAGCTATCAATTTGATTACTGATGTCTAGGTAAACCATCATTCATGAATGACGATGAAATACGACAGTTTTCAACATGTTTATTACTCACAGCCTCCCAGCTAATATTCGATAAGGTATCTTCTCAGTAACAAGAAAATTGAGTCCAGAAGAAGGGGTGTATGAAAGTAGCAAACTAAGCAAAGAAATTCTAAGCAAGTTGGTAAGTCTACAGAAGCATTTCTTGTAGAGAGGGCTTAAAAATGAAGTGGAAGTGAATCGTATATAGCAATAACATGATAAGTGTTCGTTGGCTGATTGAAGTTGTGTGTGTGTGATAAGTTGCTTCAGTTATATCCAACTCTTTGCGACCCTATAGACCGTAGCCTGCCAGGCTCCTCTGTCCATGGGATTTTCCAGGCAAGAATCCTGGAGTGGGTGGCCATGCCCTCCTCCAGGGTGATTGAAGTTAAATAATTGTAAACTCCATGTAATAGCTGGCTGAAGAATAAAGATGCTGATTAAGCCTTAGGTATGGGGAAATGGCACTCCACTCCAGTACTCTTGCCTGGAAACTCCCATGGACAGAGGAGCCTGGTAGGCTTCAGTTCATGGTGTAGCTAAGAGTTGGACAAGACTGAGTGACTTCACTTTCACTTTTCACTTTCCTGCATTGGAGAAGGAAATGGCACCCCACTCCAGTGTTCTTGCCTGGAGAATCCTAGGGATGGGGAAGCCTAGTGGGCTGCCGTCTATGGGGTTGCACAGAGTTGGACAAGACTGAGCGACTTAGCAACATGAGTCTTAATATACAGTGTGTCATTGAGCAGACACTTATCCAAAAAAGACATGTAGATGGCCAACACTTGAAAAGATGCTCAACATTGATTGTTATCAGAGAAATACAAATCAAAACTATAATGAGATATCTCCTCACACCTGTTAGAATGGCCATCATAAAAACACCTACAGACAATAATAAATCCCAGAGAGGATGTAGAGAAAAGGAATATTCCTACACTGTTGTGGGAATGTAAATTGTTATAACGATTATGGAGAACAGTATTGAAGTTCCTGTAAAAGCTAAAAATAAAACTAGCATATGACACAGCAATCCCACTATTGGGCATATACCCTGAGGAAACCATAATTCAAAGAGACACATGTACCCCAATGTTTATTGCAGCACTATTTACAATACCCAGGACCTAGAAGCAACCTAGATGACCATCAGCAGATGAAATGATAAAGAAAATATGGTACATATACACAATGGAATATTACTCAGCCATAAAAGGAAATGAATTGGGTCATTTGTGGTGATGTGGATGAAACTAGAGTCTGTCGTACAGAGTGAAGTAAGAAAGAGGAAAAACAAATTTCATATATTAATGCATATATGTGGAATCTAGAAAAATGGTACTGAAGAATGTATTTTCAAGGCAGGGATAGAGATGCAGGTACAGAGAATGGACTTGTGGACACAGTGGGGGGAGGAGAGAGTGGGACGAATTGAGAGAATAGCACTCACATATACACACTACCATGTGTAAAATAGATAGCTAGTGGGAAGCTGCTGTAAAGCACAGGGAGCTCAGCTTGCTGCTCTGTGATGACTTACAAGGGTGGGACAGGGGCGGGGGCAGGAGGGAGCTCCAGAGGGAGGGGATATATGTATACATATAGCTGATTTACATTGTACTATAGCAGAAACTAACACAACATTGCAAAGCATTATACTCCAATAAGAAAAATACAGTGGATCAGCATCCAGTTCAGTTCAGTTGCTCAGTCAGGTCCGACTCTTTGTGACCCCGTGGACTGCAGCATGCCAGGCTTCCCTGACCTTCACTGTCTCCTGGAGTTTCTCAAACTCATGTCCACTGAGTTGATGATGCATGTAAAAGATGATAAATGTAAAAGACAGTAAATGTAAAAGATTAGAAATAGAATGTATAACTTTTAAACTTGGTTGAACAGAAAGAAACAGTGAAAATTCAATCAATATAATGAAGACAGAGAAAGAGAGGAATAAAATAAGCAAAGGCAAAGCAGATACAAAGAAAGCTTAAGATTAAATGCTAAGTCACTTCAGTCGTGTCCGACTCTGTGCGACCCCATGGATGGCAGCCCACCAGGCTCCCCCATCCCTGGGATTCTCCAGGCAAGAACACTGGAGTGGGGTGCCATTTCCTTCTCCAATGCAGGAAAGTGAAAAGTGAAAGTGAAGTCGCTCAGTTGTGCCCAACCCTCAGCGACCCCATGGACTGCAGCCTTCCAGGCTCCTCCGTCCATGGAATTTTCCAGGCAGGAGTATTGGAGTGGGTGCCATTGCCTTCTCCGGTGGGGTGCCATTAAATAGTGGAAGTTATTCCAAATACAGTAATTTGGAATAAAGTGTAGAAGTCCCAATAAGCGTAACCTGTATCTCCTTCTACAGGGTTGTCATCAGCCTTTTGGTCCAGATGTTTCCACCCTTGTTTGACCATCATGACTAGAGAGTCAGTTTCTCCAGGACATAGGCCTGTCCATTTGATTCCGGGGCTCCTGCCCCATGCCCCACAGTGTTTGGCTTTCAGCTGGTAAATTGAACAATGGAAGCAAGGGGAAAAGATGGAAATCTTAGGTCTAAGGGAGTCACAGCCAGAAATTAACAAATACACAACTGAGGACATTCAAATGTTTATCCACAAAATCCACTTCACTGAAAATCAGAGCTAGGAAAATCTAAGCTAAAGAGAAAATATTACTGATTAGCCTATCAGAAACAGAGTTCAAAATGGCAATAATAAATATTGGAGTGGTTGCAAGAGACTCTTGATACACTCCAAGATAGATTTCATTTCAAATTTTCTGGAGAGTAGTTTTACTTCCAACATTTTATATCATTTTTGTAGCTTTGGTTGTCAGTGTCCACAAACTGATACAAACTGGCTTAAAAGGAATTTATTACCCGAAATAATCAGACAGACATGTGGTGTGTGTTTATGTGTGTGTGTGAGTTGTTGGTTAAAGGCATGCCTTAACTAATATCATCTAGTGAGAGAATAACCCACTTTCTCTATATCTCTGGTGTCATCTTCCTCCCAAGACCACTCTTTTATGCTCACACACTATTTGCAGCAGACCCAGATCTCACATTCTACTGTCCAGTGGAGGAAAGAGCATTGTTTTTCAGAGTTCCCAGAAAATGTTGCCTCCTAATTCACTAATGCTGCGTGTGGCCAACATCTGAACCATAATTCATCTCAAAAAGTACCAGTTAGGAACAATAGATGATGGGAAATAGAATAGGGAAAGTAAAGACAAAATAATCCAGAAATTTGAATTATTTGGGATGGATTAAAGCAAAGCGTTCACATATAGGGAAATTCTCAGCTCTTCTCTTTTCAGAAGGATCTCCTCCATTTTCCTCTTCTCTGCTATTTGAATTTCAGTGATAGGTCTGGAATCATCACTGTATCTTAGATGTCTCCTAGGTGTTTGTGATTTGTCCTGTCCTTTTGTTTCCTTGAGCTTTCCTCTGGATATTTTCTTTTGTTGTACTTTCCAGGTCATTAATCCTCTCTGCAGCTAGGCCTAATTAGCTCTTAAATGTATCCACTGTATTCTCAGTGTTCTTTTTTGTTTCAGTTACAGAATTTGAATTTTTTATAGCTTGTTTTTTGCTGAAATTTTAAACTTATCTTTCATTTCCTTGAGTGTATTAAGCAAGAATTTCAAGTCTGTGCCTGATAACTCCAATATGTGGAACTCCTTGGGCCTGCTATTTCTATTGTCTATTTTTCTCTCCAAGATCTTGGTTGTGTCATCTATCCTTTTCAAGTACCTCCTTATTTTTGATTGCATGCCAAACATTATATTTTAAACAGTGTTCATTTGAGAGTTTGGATGATGTTACAGTTTTTAAAAAATGCATTAGTGGTAAGAACACTTAACATCAGATACATCCTTTCAACAAATTTTTAAGTTTGTTGATATGTTACATTATTATTAATTACAGGTATGGCAGATTTCTAGAGTTTTTTCATCTTGGATGATGTTACAGTTTTTAAGAAAAGATTTATGTTTGCTTATGGCAGCCTTTGAGGCTAGGGGCTCCAGCATCCCAGATCACTTTAATCCAGTCCATTCTTGGGCTTCAGATACAGTATGAGTGGTTCACTCTTACTCATAGGGTGTAGCTTTTGGGTCTCAACTGAAAGTCTGGGATGTTTACCAGGACATGCTTAGTAGGCCCTAAATTTCAAAGTTTGTCCTAGATCCCTAGGAATTGTGGTTCAGGCTCTCCTTTGTGTTCTCACTTTCTCAGGATCCTCTAGAGGAAAGTGGCCCCATGCTGGGGTCACTGCTCTGGGCTCCCCTCTGCCACAGTCTCTGCACCCCAGTTCCTTACTGCTTGGCAGCTCTCTAAGCTTTCTTACAGATGTTTATTTTCTGTCTCTCTACTTCACTGATTGTTCTCAGCAGGGTGGAGAACACCCCCGGAGTGGAGACCATGGTGGACTTCAGAGTCCAGTGAGGTATGGGTTCCAATTACACTTCCACCTTTTAAAAATGGGGTGACCTTGGCTAAGTTGTTCAATCTTTCTGAGCCTATTATCTCTCTAAAAGAAGGGGTTAATACCTGCCCTGCAGGATTGCTAGGTTTGGAAATAACCCATGTGATATACTTCAGATTATCCAACATTTGGCAGGGACCTGAGACACTTAGCTCTGCTGTGGTTGATATTCTCAGTGAGTCTGCCCAGCTCCTAGTGCTCAGGATGGGAATCTGTGAATCTTGTTCGCGTGAAGTCCAGGAGGCTTCTAAGGAAAGGCGTTATGAATGGTAGGCTGAAGTGCTGTTGGTGGGAACCAAGTTTCCTGGGCTAACATCACTTAGGGGTCTCTGCGGCTTGTCTAGGCCTGGGCAGGTGGGCAATGAGACCCTAAGAGAGCACTCCACTCATAATCAGAGTGAGGAGGACCAGTCAGGCATGGGAAACTCATTGGTATCAGGAGGAAGAGAGTGAAAGGAGGCTTTGAAGGAGAAATGAGACTGGAGGTCAGACCCTGGGGTGGGGCCTAGATGGAGAACATGGGCTGAGATGCAAGTTCGGGTCTGAAGGTATGGCAGGGCAGGGTGCTGGTGGGCCTACTGGGAGTGAGATAGCAAGCTGAAGTCCTCATTTTTGACTCTGGCATTAAAAAGAATTTATTGGAGTATGGTTGCTTTATAATGTTGTGTTAGTTTTTACCGTACAGCAAAGTGAATCAGCTATATGTGTGTGTGTGTGTATATATATATATATATATATATATTCTTTCTTTTTTCCATTTCCTTCCCACTTAGTCCACTACAGAGCATTGAGTAGAGTTCCCTGTATCAGTAGTTTATGGGCTTCCCTGTTGCTCAGACGGTAAAGAATCTGCCCACAATGTGGGAGACCTGGGTTCCATCCTTGGGTTGGGAAGATCCCCTGGAAAAGGGAATGGCAACCCACTCCTGTATTCTTGCCTGAGAATCCCATGGAAAGAGAAGCCTGGTAAGCTATAAACCATGGAGTTGCAAAGACTTGGGCATGACTGAGCAACTAACGCACAAACATGCATCAATAGTGTGTATATGTCAATTCCAGTCTCCCAGTTCATCCCACCTCTTCTTCCCACCTTGGTATCCACACGTTTGTTCTTTACATCTGTGTCTCTATTTCTGTTTTGCAAATAAGATTATCCCTATCATTTTTCTAGATTCCACATATATGCATTAATATGCAATATTTATTTCTGACTTGCTTCATTCTGTATGACACTCTCTAGGTCCATCCATGTCTCTGGCTCTGGCATTTTGGCTCCACCTCTTAAAGATTGAGGCTATTTGGATTCTAAAACCTTTGGAATATTTATGTTTTAATAGAATTACATTAACAGTGATAAAATCCCATTGTGAAACTAGTTTTCAGAACAAATACATGACATTTCAATTCTAGGTTCTCATACAGTCTAATTATAATTTCTGTTATTGTTTCTTTGTTACTTTATTGAAATTATATTCATCCAACACTGATAGCTCAGTTGGTAAAGAATCTGCCTGCAATGCAGGAGACCCTCGTTCAATTCCTGGGTCAGGAAGATCTGCTGGAGAAGGGATAGGCTACCCACTTCAGTATTCTTGGGCTTCCCTGGTGGCTCAGCTGGTAAAGAATCCACCTGCAATGTGGGAGATCTGGGTTTGATCCCTGGGTTGGGGAGGTCCCTTGGAGAAGGGAATAGCTACTCACTCCAGTATTCTGGCCTAGAGAATTCCATGGACTGTATAGTTCATGGGGTGGCAAAGAGTCAGACTGAGTGACTTTCACTTTCACTTCTTTCAACAAGCTTAAATTTTATAACAAAATTTTATAACTAATTTTTTGTCCCTTTATAATTTGCTTCTGCTGTTGTGAGTGCCCATGTGTGTGCACGTGCCCCTATGTATGCTTTTAGCCATTGTTTCTACCAAGTCCAGTTTCTTTTGAGTGCATTGTGCAAATCTAAGCTTTATGAAGAAGATTTAATTCTTTTTTTAGTTTTTGGCCAATTGGACATCTTCCCTCAGGGCTTCCCAGTGGCTCAGTGGGTAAAGAATCTGCCTGCAAGGCAGGAGATGCAGGAGACGTGGGTGTGATTCCTGGCTCCGGAAGATCCCCTGGAGGAGGACATGTCAACCAACTCCAGTATTCTTGTCTGGAGAATTCCATAGATGGAAGAGCCTGGCGGGCTACAGTCCATGAGTTGCAAAGATTCGGACACGCCTGAGTGACTGACACACACACGCCCTTTCCCCTCATGGGCTGATTTCAATATTGTGTTATGTAGTTTATGTTGACTGTTATGTCTACTGACGACATTTCTCGCTCATTGTCTATAAAGCAGGAGGTTCTATTTCTTTCTTTGTTAATCTATCAGAAACTTGTGAACACTTTTGGGAAATGGAAAAATAAGAGGGAAAGAGAAAGGGGTGAGAGGTTAGTGCCAAGAGGAGACCTAAATGGTCACATGAGACATAGACCCAGAAACAGCGGGGACAGGGCGGGGACATTTGGTTCCAATCCCTTTGAATCCAAAATGTGCTGCTTCTGAGCTGGGCAGCAAGCATTTTAGCCAAGAGACGGGGCCCATCTTTGGCACTGACGGGGGCAAGAGTGACCCAGTCTTTGGGGAAGACCCAGTTGGTCGGGAGTCTAGGGTTGAAGTAGGAGGGTTTGGAAGAGAGTCAGCCTGGGGCTGGGACCAGGATTGCCATAGGGGTGGGGAGGGAAATGGCAGTATGGCTCCCTGCCACACTGGCCCCAGGGAGCTACCATTGTGGTTTCAACGGGAGATGGTCCACTCAACAAGGACTCTAATCCTGTTTCCCCATTTACTAGTGAGTGCGTTGAGTGAGCTGCTTAGCAGCCACCACTTTAGCTTCTCAGCTGGCACATGGGATGCCTTCCTCAAAGGGCTGCTCTTAGAACTATGCACAAGCATGTAGACAGAATGACTGACTAGAGAAGCCTCTGTAAATGGTGACTCCTACTCCTAGTATCAGGGTTGCTGTGCAAAGACCAGGGCAGCAACCTGAAGCTAGTCCCCTTGACCACTCAGGGTCCAGAAGAAGGGGAGGAGGGAGCAGCCAAACCTGCCTGGAAAGGATCACTAGACTGGTAGACCTGCTGGGAGGGAGCCTCAGAGGCATGAATACCCCACCCTCAGTCTCCTCCCATCTTCTGCTGGGCTTCCCAGGACCAAATCCACTAGGAAGGTGGAGGGTCAGGGAGTCCAGATGGGTCTGCATCCCAGGGCAGAGAGCAGGGCAGACAAAGGGTGGCCGTGAGCTGCAAACTGAAGGCGTCAACACAGACCAGGGGTGAGCCTTGCCCTGTGCCTCCGCATTTCCGGGCTCTGGGAGGGAGACTGGGGGAGGAGGAAAGGCTCTCCCATCAGACTGTTTCCCAGTGGACAGGCTCAGCCATTCAGCTCCTCTGAGAAAGGTCAAGGGTAATGTATTCCTCCTCCTGACTCGAGGTACAGCCAAGGCTCACTCACCCAGACCCTTCAGCATTCCAGGCTTGGAATGATTCAGATGGGAGTTGGCCTGAAATTTATCTTTGCTGTATTTACACAGAAAGACCTTAAAAAGCTAGTCGATGGTGTCAACAAAGATCATTATAATATTTCAGGAGAGATGGCTTAACATACCAAAGGAGGGGAAAAGAATTTTTTAAGCACAGCAGTGGAAACCATATTTGGACATTGAGGGAATCAGAAACTGTTCTTTTTGGTAATAATCACCCAGATGTTATCCCATATGAGCCAGAAGATGATTCAGGGATGAGACGGAAATCATGTGGTCACGTTTGCTCACTGCCTTTTGAGAGTGGTACCCAGTGGTGGTTAAAAGGTGGTAGCCAGGTGGTTTGATCCTCTGGAGTCAAAAGTCAAGCTTTCTCCCACAGACGCAGTTTGAGGTTGTGGTAGGAAAGCACACTTTGGACTCAATACAATTGACCTGATATCTGCAAGTCTTATGGGTCCTCTGACTCTGGTAAAACCTTATTTCTCCATCTGCGAAATGGGTCAGGCAACCCACGCCCGTGGGCTTTATCTAGAGAGCACCAGGTTCCTGTGGCGATGGCCCTACCGCATAGTGGGTCTTCAGCTCCTGAATCCCTTTCTTCCATTGGATGCTCCTGAAGGACCTGCCCAGTTCTACAGCCTACATGTCTGCCTGGTGGAGGTTAGCCAGGGAATGCTGGCTGGGAGGCAGGGAGGCCACCAATCTCCATTATTTGACTCAGACTAACCCAGTTTGTCCCAGGCCTTGAGTCCAGCCTCGTTTCTATCTTAGATCCTACCCTCTGAGTCACATGGGCAGTGTCTTCCAATAGGAAGAACATCGTGCTTTAGACCCAGCCAGGGGTCATTTCAAATCCCAGCTCTGCCAGTTAAGTACCAAGGAACAACTTTCTGAACTTCCCTTAGACTCTGGACAAGTGAGATGGCCAAACCTGCTTTGCAGGGAGTCTCAAATGCCTGGGACAACCTTTGGTCACTGTAATGGCTAGGTAATTGGTGACTATCACTATTGTTGTTTGTGGAGTGTGTTCAGACGTTTCTAAGTTGGTCAGAAATCTGGTTTTGCCTCTGGGATTTTTCCCGTGATGAGAAGTTGCAGACCGTTGGGAAAATCTGCTGATTTGCAGGGGATGGTGACTGTGGTGAGGGAGAGGTTGTGTCTGTGACATGACCACAGGAGTGTGGTGTGTTTTGCCCAAGCCCTGCATCCAGGTAAGGATGCAGAGATAGAATATCCTGAGGCCCTGCTCCTGCATCCTCTCTTCCCCAGGATGCGAGTGTGGTCCCCAGAGCGTGCATCCTGGCCAGAGTGCACAGGACATGCCGTGACCTCCCTGCGGAAGAGATGAGTAATAAAGCGCAACGGCTTGCCCAAGGCACCATGGAAAAAGGCGTCCTCATCTTAATGGTACCTTTTAGATGTCTAGCTGAGCTGCGGCCTCTTCCTCACGATCTCTGCCCCTCCCGTGAGCACTGCGGGGGAGCTATTCCTGGCATGTCCTGTGGTACAAAAGCGCGGTTCATCTTCTCAAGGAGACGTGGGGAGGTTGAAAGTCAAACTCATTGGAACAAACCTTGGCTTTGGAGACGAGTCAAGTGCTTGTTATGCAAGTGCTCGCCCTCCCCAAGGAGAAGTCAGCATGATGAGAAAAACAGAGTTAGGGGGGATTTGGCGATAAGGATGAAAAGGGAACAAGATGGATGAGGGACACACCGTGTCTGTGCGGGGGCGTGGTCATTGCCTCTAAGGGGGGAGCTGAGTCTTCAGCATCAAGTAGAACAAGCCAGGTAGGGAGGAGAGCAGGCTGGAGAAGAGCTGAGGTTCAGCTTGGCTTGGCTTTGGAAGAGCAAGGTGTGCCACAGCTGCTCTCAGGCCTAGGGCCACAGCCTTCATGCTTGCAGGGATCAGGGTTAGTAGAGAGACTGGGACTGAGGCTGGAGGAATCTCCTGCTCAACTGAGAGCTTGACCATCTTTGGCCTCAGTTTCCCCACTGACACAACAGGGATTATATCTGTTTGCCTCTTCTCTGTCTAAAAGGTGAGCTGGAAGCAGAGTCTGATAACAACATCTCATGGCAGAAAATGTGTTCTAGCATCTCCGGGGGTACTGGTTGGACTGCTGGTGTCCTTTGGTGAAGGATGGCAGGGTGTTGCCAGAGGACATGGAGGCTGAAAAGAGAAGATCCTGAGTATGTTGCTTTCAAAGATACAGAAGGCTGTTGCCAGGATTCAGGGTGTTGCCACGATTCCCTCTGGACCAGGGAAGGTGGCTGAAGAAAACTTGCTTGCTGTGAGGTGTTTTTCTTTGTTGGGAAAAAAGAGCAAAAGAGAGAGAGAGGCCTGGGAGGGCAGATGGAGTCTCATTCATTGCCCAGGGTCAGGTGGGGAAAAGGAGAGGTTGCCTTTTCCACTTTTTAAGAAGAGAGCTGCTACCATACTTTTGTCTCTTTTATATATCAGAGTTCTAATTATGATTTCCCATAGACAAAAGATTCCTTTACTGGTTGAGTTCAAAGCTACTGATTGAAACCATTGTCCACTAGCCTGGGAAATTCCTTGCAAAGCTCTTGCTTCTCCGGGCCAGGATCTCTGTCCTGGGTTTCTGTGCTGCATTTCAAAACACTCTGAAATGTAGTGGCTTACAACAATGAGTTCTCATTTTCTTTCATCAGTTGACTGGGCTCAGCTGGGTGGTTTTCACTTGGGGGCCTTTCTTGCAGTTGTCCTGAGATGGTGGCCGGAGCTGGAGTCCTAAGGATACAATGGTGGATCCTCATACAGGACTGTGCCACTATTGTGTCTGTCATTCCAGCTGGGAAGGCTGGGAGAGCTGGGGACCAGCCAGGTAGCTGTCTGCCCTCGTTGCCTCTCTATGTAGACTTCCTCCAAGCCTGGTGGTCTCGAGTGAGTCAGACTTCTTACATGGGGCCTGGCTACCTCCAGATGCATCACCCAGGAGACCCTGGCAGAAGCTTCAAGGCTTTTTAGGACTTAGCCTCAGAAGTTCAAGCATCACTGCCATCACATTCTGCTAGACAAAAGCTAGCCCCAAGGGTAGCCTGTACTGAAGGGGAGGGGACTCTAAAAGTGGGTGATACCAGGGCCAAGCTCGTTGGAGGCCCTCTTTGCAGTCTGGCTAACAGTTTCAAGAGGAAGAAGGAGCGCCCGGGCCTGACCCTTCCACTCCCTGTCTCTGCAGCACTGCTGGGAGCTGGATTTGGGGGCCTCAGTCCAGAGATCTGTCCATCTCCAGAATTGGGGCTGGCAGACTGGGCAAAAGGGAGCCCACCCTCTGCTCCTTGTCTCAAGTTCTTTTAAGAGCAGATAAAAGCTTCTATTCCATAGTCACTGAGTTGAGAGACTTCACTCCACCCTTCAGGAAAACAAAACCAAGTCCCTGACCCCAACCGTCTGCTGGGGAAGGAAGGTCACTCTTCTGGCATGAGGACAATATGATTAGATGGGGAAGGCTGCACTCTGTCCAGGTGGAGGCTTCCCCTCCACAGCCTCTTGTTTCTGACAATTTCAGAAACTTCCTTCAGCAAATGGAAAAGCGGGAGTCAGCCCAAAAGGGAGCAGGAGCGAGAGGCAGGGTCTGGCCTGGTCCTCCTCGATAGATGCAGGCTAGCAGGAGACGTCTGGCTTCCTGGAGTTATTGCTAAAACTCAGGCTCTCATCATGGTAAGTTTCAGACACTGTCACTTTTCCCCGACCCTGGGAGGGCCCTGTGTTGCTTTAGCTCCTGTTCCCAGGGATGGAGAGGCTTCTCTCAGACAGCCAGGCACAACCATCATTTGGCAAAAGCACGGTCCTGGTGAGTTGTTAGGAGTGTCAGTCACCTGAGAGGTCTTCTCTGCAGATGCACTCCAAAGCCTGGGAGCCCAGCCTTGGGGGGAAGTGATTCTGCTCCTGATGAGGGAAGGGAACCGAAAACACCAGGAAGATGTTAGGATGGCTGTTCGGTGGGGAATGTGGTTAGAGTCCAGAGGCAAAGAAAGCAGGGCTGTCTCCTCTCTTGCTTAACTGAGGGTAGCATGTCCAATGTTTCCACTTGATCTCTGGTTTCCTGGGGTCCCACTCCACTGAATGTATTTGCAGTGCCGTCGTCTTTTGGAAGCAAATGCATGGAGAGTGGAGAGGGTAGGCAGGAGGGAGAGGGTCCCATGGCCCATGAAAGCAGCCGCCACTTTATCTTGGGAGGGGACCCCAGGGAGCCCTTGAACTCGATGTCACTTCTGTCATGCCTAGTGAGAGGCGCAAGTGAGCGTGTGCGGGAAAAGAGAACCGCCGAGAAAACAGTTCGCCTCTGTTAATATTTGATAGGCAGCCAAAGCACTTTTGTTCCTGAGCCCGGCGAGCTACCCGTGAAAAAATAAATTGCTTTTCAAGAACATTCATCACAGCAAGTGGCTCGTTTCCTTGTCCTCAAACAACCCCATTCCTGGGCCCTTTCTCCCATTAAAACCCCTCCGATGTGGTAAAACAAATAAACGAAGGGGAGGTGTGGGAAGTGGTGGCTGCTGGAGGGAAGGTGGACACTGGGGCAGGGGATACGAGGGGCAAAGAAGCAGCAAACCCTGGGTTTCTGTTAGGCCTTGGGATATGGGTCCTGCTTGCATGATCCTTCTAACACACTTGCCCTGAACTTCAGAAATACACCTGTGGAGCCAGACTTTCTGCTGTCTTGTTCACTGCGTATCCCTAGAAACAGAAGAAATTCTCAACAGACCCTTGTGGGATGAAGGAATAAATGAGAAAGTCCAAAATTGGATGATTGGGGTAGAAGGTTCCATCCAATCCAGGATGGATGTTGTTTTTATGACAGTTTTTTTTTCAGCCACAAATTCCATGATCAATTAACCAGCCAGATCAGAGCCCAGGGTCTGTTGTGTGACCTCCTGCTGGCTCTGGGGGCGAGCTACCAGGTTTGAGGGGACAGCTTACTGTAGGGGGAGGCCACCACCCTTTAGTTTCACCGTGTGACTCTGAGTTGCATCACCTCATGCACTGAGACCTACTAAGGGAGATTAATCACTTACATCATGCTATTTCTGTAGAAACTGTAGTCTCTGTAAGGAATATTATGGACCACATGTTTGTGCTTGTTGAATTTTTATATTGAAACCTTAAACCCCAATGTTATGGTATTAGAAGGTGGGACCTTTGGTAGATAATTACGTTTCTGTGAGATCATGAGGGTGGGGACCCCACAATGGAATTAGTGACCTTATAAGAAAAGGAGAGAACAGAGCTCTTTCTCTGCCATGTGAGGACACAGCAAAGAGGTGGCCACCTGTCAGCCAAGAAGTGGGCCCTTACCAAGAACTGAATCTGCTAACACCTTGATCTTGGACTTCCAAGTCTCTAACTGTGAGAATAAGATGCCTCTTATTCAAGCCACTGAGTCTGTGGCATTTCATTATGATATCTTGAGCTGAGACAGGGAAATGTCTGGTGCAGGAACATAGCAGGTACTCAGTATATGCAGTCACTTTTATTACTATTTTGACAAGTGTGTAGACTGTCTACACTTAATAAAATATCAGAAGATATTCAGGGAGTTCTGGGCAGCTTGTCCACCACAGTTACGGAAAATTCCCAAAGTCTGAGATATCGGCAGGACCCCTCCTTCCTTTTAGTTGTGAGAGAGTCATACAGATGGGTTTGGACCATAGTGCCCCTTAATACAGGACTCCACATAGCTCCATCAGCAGTGGCAAGTCTCTGTTCAGGTGAATGTGGAAAAAAGCCTGTCAGTCATGCTCATCTGTCAACAGCAAGAATGGTTCCAGGAGGCACTTCAGTACTACATTTTGAATTCACTCATTCACTCATTCATCCTGTATTTTAGTGTCTCCTCTCTGTCCTGGGATACACAGTGAACAAGCAGCCAGTCCCTGGCCTGGTGGAACTGCTGTCACTCTAGCTGGGGAATGAATTAATGATTCCATACTGGGATAAGCCCCGGAAAGGAGACCTAGATGATGTGCTGGAGAGTGATGAGCAGGAGGGATCTCCTGCAGGTGCGTGGTCAGGGAGGCGAAGGCTGGAAGGAAGAGAAACAACAGCCACTGAAGATCTTGCAAGTAACATAGGGAAGGGCTCAGGTGTGAGGAGCAGAGGAATCCAGGAGCAGGGAGGATGGGGGAGGAGGACACAGAAGCAGCTGGGCCCTAGCAGGGTTCAGGCTGAGGCTGAGGTCGGCTCTGAGGTTTGCAGGGGCCAGTGGAAGCCCCGCCCACTTTAGACTGGTCCAAAGGTGCTGTCAGGCGAAGGCCCCGGGGACCAAGCTGGGGGAGGACTGAAGCCTCCTGTTTGCCAGCACCCCAGGAGATGCCCCATTCCCACAGATGGTCTTTTCTTCTTGCCAAAGCCCAGCAGAGCATAAACCACTTGAGTTTTGCCCAGGAGGCCTCTTTGGGCACCCAGCACCCTGGGCCTGCTCAGGCCCCATCAGTGAAGAACCGGGTTTTGAGAAATAGATACTGATAAAACTTTGTCTTCCTGTTAGCCCACATCACTGTACTATTTGAGTTGGAGAATTACATACTGACAAAACTTTGTCTTCCTTGTTAGACAGAATAGGCTCCCTTTCAGGCCCTACTAAGAATAGCTAATTTATTCGTGCTCTCCCAGGCTAGGAAGAGGGTGGAAGTCGGTGGCTGGCCCTGTGCCCTGCCCTCACCCGCCTGGACAGCGCAGCTGGGAGCCCGGCGCTGGGCATCCAGAGAGGCCGACTCCGCCCCACCTCAAACCCATTGGCTTCTTGCGGCCTCCCCGCGCTTTCATTGGCTCTCACTGGCCCTTGGCCCAGCCCCCTGAAAGCCGCTCCCTCGTTGCCAGGGAGATGGGAAAGCCGAGAGGGAGCCGTCCTTTGAGATGCTGGGCCGCAAGGAGATTGGGCTGCGAAGAGAGTGTAGATGCTGACCCAGCGCCGAGCCAGGCACGTGGGCGCAGGCAGGGTCAGGGACCCAGGGAAAGGGACAGTTGCCGTTTGCAGGTGTCTGCCCTGTGCACCAGGCTTCCTGTTCTTTCATCCGTTGCTTACAACAGTCCTGAAAAGCAAGCGCAACCAGGCCTCCTTTTGTTGTACTGCACGGATCCTGCACTTTTTACAAATTGAAGGTTTGTGGCAACCCTACCCTTGAGCAAGTCTATCAGCGCCATTTTCCCAACAACATGTGCCGGCCTTGTGTCACATTTAGTAATTTCAGAATATTTCAACCTTTTTCTTTATTCTTCTATTTGTTCTGGTGATTGGTGACCAGCAAAGTTTGATGTCACTGTTGTAGCTTGCTGAAGCCTCAGATGATGGTTGTGTGTGTTAGTCGCTCAGTCGTGTCTGACTCTTTGAGACTCCATGGACTGTAGCCTGCCAGGTTCCTCTGTTCATAAAATTCTCCTGTCAAGAATACTGGAGTAGGTGGCCGTTCCCTTCTGCAGGGGTTCTTCCTGACCCAGGGATTGAAACTGGGTCTCCTACATTGCAGGCAGATTCTTTACAATCTGAGCCATTAGGGAAGCCCTTGATGATGGTTAGTGGGCTTTTTTTTTTTTTTTTAATCAGGAAAGTATTTTTAAATTAGGATATGTACATTTTTAAGACAATTCTATTTCACACTTAATAGGCTACAGTGTAGTGTAAATAAAATTTTTATATGCATTGGGGAATCCAAAAAAATTCATGTGACTCCCTTTATTGTGATATCTGCTTTATCTCAATGGTCTTGAATGGAACCTACAATATCATGGAGGTGTGCCCTTATTGTTATATCCTTGCTTTCTAGATGAGGAAAGTGATAGCAGGAAGCTTAAGGGACTTGCCCAAAGTCGCATGGCTAGTAAGTTGCAGAGGTGGGATTTGATTTGATTGATGTTTTGTGTGATTCCAAGTTCTGCACCACCATGGCAATCTAATGGGGGTGGATGAGAGTATCCCAGGGATTAGATGGGTAACAATAGCTCACCTGGCTCTGAAGTACCTACACACTAGGTACTGGCTGGATCACCTGAAGGGAGGCTTCCTATGGGAGATGGCACTTGGCTGCTCTATGAAGATGGGGGCCTTGAGGATGACACTAACAATGAATAACCTTTAGAAACAAAAATCAACCAGAGCAGCCTTTGGACTTTGCTGTGAGATAAGTCACTTGATACCTCAGCCACTTAGAGCACCAAATCTTGGGCTTCCCTGGCAGTCCAGTGGTTAAGACTCGGTGCTTCTACTGCAGGGGGTAAGGTTTCAGTCCCTGGTTGGGGAGCTAAGATCCCACATGCCTTGTGATGCAGCCAAAGGAGAAAAAAAAAGAGACCAAGTCTTTGTGCACAGTATTTTCAATTTGCAAATCCCTTTACCTACATGGTCGCACTGAACCAGAGAATCAAAACAACTCTGTATGGCTGTGTGTGAGTGTGCTTAGTCACTCAGTCGTGTCCGACTCTTGACGACTCCATGGACTGTAGCCCACTAGGCTCCTCTGTTCATGGGGATTCTCCAGGCAAGAATACTAGAGTGGGTTGCCATGCCCTCCTCCAGGGAATCTTCCCAACCAAGAACTGAACCCAGGTCTCCCTGGGAATTCATATTGCAGGCAAATTCTTTACCAACTGAGCTACCAGGGAAGCCTAATGACTGAGCAACTAACACTTTACCTTGAAAGATAGATGGCACAGATGGTAAAGAATCTGCTGGCAATGCGGGAGACCTGGATTCGATCCCTGAGTCAGGAAGATCTCCTGGAGAAGTGAATGGCTACCCACTCCAGTATTCTTGCCTGGAGAATTCCATGGACAGAGGAGGCTGGCAGGCTATAGTCCATGGGTTCCAAAGAATTGGATATGACTGTCTGGTTGGCAATCTTAATTTTGTAGAAGAGTAAGCTGAGGACAAGGGAGGACAAGCTGAGGACAATGTATAGATGTTCCCTGTGTGTGGAGGGCTGCACCAGACCTCACACAATTCTCACAACAACCCTAGGAGGTGGGTATAGCTTGTCTTAATTTATGGAGGAAGAAACCAGAACTTAAGAGAGGTTAAGTCATTTCCTTAAGGTAACACGGGGGTTTAAAAGCAAGTCGGCCTGACTCCAAACTCACTCTCTTTCAGTTATTCTACTGTTTCTTCAGTTCCTAAGCCAGCCCGAGGAGGAGAGGGAGAGTAGTTGCCAAGCAAGAAAGATTTAAGGATGACAAGAAGATTGCATGCCCAAACTTTCTTTTATTCTTCAACTCACTGCAGATGGATGAGTCATTGCCACTGACAGTTATTTTGCTGGGTTAAACGTTGCTTGAGCCTTGAGAGTCTTAAAATTCAAATCTGTTATGGGAGGAAGGCATTAATTCCCTAGTATGAGTGAGAAAGGAAAATATTTTGAAATTCCACTGGAGTTGTTCAGCTAGCTATAACATAGACCACTCTTGTCTTGACCATCAGTTCAGTTCAGTTCAGTCGCGCAGTCGTGTCGACTCTTTGCGACCCCATGAATCATAGTATGCCAGGCCTCCCTGTCCATCACCAACTCCCAGAGTTCACTCAGACTCACGTCCATTGAGCCCATGATGCCATCCAGCCATCTCATCCTCGGTCGTCCCTTTCTCCTCCTGCCCCCAATCCCTCCCAGCATCAGGGTCTTTTCCAATGAGTCAACTCTTCGCATAAGGTG